>JAANSQ010000291.1:0-28161 GCA_036850885.1 Lepidocyrtinus dapeste
GAGTGAGCACATGTTTGTTCATGAAATAAAATGGAAACTCATTTCTACCAAAGCTCACCTTATACACTTTAGGAAAAGAACCAAAGTCCTAGTCGTAATATTTATTGTTATGTTCTATTAAAGTAAAAAGATACATAAGAACGACTGGCAAAAGAGGAAAATGAAGGGAGGAAACTAGAGAGACAGAGAGAAAGAGAGTAGTGAAAAATGCATAGAAAGTGGCAGCGTTTTTAAACATGCAAGAATATAGTTTCGTGAATGGGAAGGAGATACAATGGGAACGTTTACGTATTTCCTCTGGGGGCTCATAATATTGTTTGATGATTTTTCTGACTTGCCCCTTTAACCCACCGTTTCAGTGTAAACCATGTAAAACAATAAAATTTATGCAGAAAGTTTAAAAAAATGAGAAGGAAATAAAAATGCGTTCGAGGAAAAGATATGCATATCGCATTTACTCTGACTCCACATATTTATTTTGTTTTCGAGAAAGGAGAATTTGTGTATGAAAAACGGTTATGAAAAAGGGAACGGAGAAAGCCAAAGAATTTCAGGTATGCAACAACTTGTGCGTACATATTGTTAGTATTTTGATTTTCATTTTTTGGAACATGGTCCGCCACCCTCTGGCTTTCTTGAAAGGGATATACGATTACTGAGGAAAAAGTTCTACACGTGGGAAGCATTTTGATAAGGGAAAGAGGGAAGTAGCAAATTTGCAAGGTTATTAAGTGAATAGTTTCCTATTTACATATCCCTACGAATTATAAGCTCAAGCATTCCCTACACGAAAAATTATGAAATTATACACAACTGGAATTTAAATGCAAAGGAGGCGTAAGAAGAAGAAAGCAAAAAGGTCTACTTTTGTGAGAAGAACTAGTCAAAAAGCTCGTCAAAAAAGTTTGTTGTTTAAAAGATAACCATTTTTTCAACTTGTTCTGCTCAGAGTTTTCTTCCCCATTTTACTTCCGTAGCACATATTTCACCTGAAATTCTTTATGCTCAAAGTTGTAAATCATTTGATGTGGTTTTATGGGTGGTTCATGTGGTCTAGAAAAAGGAGATCAAGATGAGATATGAAACTCTACAATTCATTAATTCATTATGAGGCTTGGTGGGAGATTCAAGGCAATCTTTTATGTTGTGGATGAGATGAGTTAAAATAAGAAGACTTTGTTTGTGTGTTGTCTAATTTTAGAATGAAACAAGACGGTAGAAATATCTTTCCTGCACTTATTTACGACACGGACGGTTCATTGATTTAAGTTGCATGTGAGGAACAAAGTTAAGCAAAAGATAACATTAATAAAAAGTCTCTGAAATTTTCTTACAGTGCATTTATGGGTGCTACGTCCACTCGGCGATTCTTCCAACTTTTCACCGGAGATGCTACTGGCTCCTACAGGTAAGATATACCCTTGGCTTAATGAATTTTCTCGATGAATAATTAAATAGCAATACAGTTTGAGTTGAAAAGTTTTACGAAACCTTGTATTTAATTTTTACTTCCAATGTTGAAAAAGTTTACCAGTGACCTCTTTATTTCCTTACTTTAATTTTCCTTTTAAGTTCTACTATTTTTGCAATAAAAGAAACTAGAAACCTACTAATGCTTTTGGAGGGGATGCATAGATAGCTTCATAACATGAAATAAAATATAGATAATGTGATACCATGTTTCTGGAAAGAGAGATCGAATGTATGTATCTTCTTAAATTGTTCCTCTAGTTTAAGATTTCATTCGTGGAAGGAAAAGATTGAAACGTTCGGCACACAAGATAGGAAAGGAAAAGTGGCCATTTATGGCCATTTCGTGTGATAGATTTACATTTGAAAAGGCCATCATTCCATACATTTGGACACTAACCATTGCTCCCGTTTATGTCATTATTATACGTCTCGCCAATTCCATTCACATTTCATAATGCCTTAACCAGATTATTATAAGAAAGAAATATATCTCGGAGCAAATAAATTACTCAAATACGATTATAACGGGCGAATTGCTGCGTGAGTCCAGATTGACGATTGGCCTATTACATAAATTTCTTTAAAAAATGGTAGCCATGCATTATTCGAGAAAAGTCTCGTTTTAACCCAAGAAGGGAGAAAGTTTGACGAAAATTTCCAGAAACCGGTTAGTCTAAAAACTTTATTACTTTCTCTTGCCTCCTTTAGATGCAAGTAAGAGACTTATTTTGATGAAGGGAAGAAGAGCAAGTAGAATGACAGCTATAGCTGGTCCAACACTTGGACTTTATAAGACATAGTTAAGCCAATTACTATTGCTCCAACTCTTCTTTTTTCATATGCGTTTAGCTAAGAAAAATGTGTGTTTTCCGAGCGATTGCTGTTTCACAGCTTTTTCTTATATGAAAGACAGAGAAACCTTATACATCAGCCATTCATTTGGTAAAAAGATGGACGATAGACAGTTTTACTACTTTCTCTAAATATCTGAAAAAATGCCATTTTAAGACGCTCGTTAATCATTTGCTTTTAGCCACATTATTATTTGTAATATAACTTATAATGTGCAATTTGGCAGTGGCAACGTAAGCCCATCCTAATCCAATAGTAACGTGTAAATGCGTGTGCGATACTTTTTTTATGGTGGACGTGCTGAACAGGTACATCACTTAAATGAGTGTTTTTTTTATATATTATTACTATTACGATATTTTTTGCTAAGCATGTAACGGCATTAAAGAAGAGAAAACTTATTTTTTTGGTTGTTTCGTGTTTCACAGCGCTGTAGAAAGTGAAAGGAACATGTTTTCCGTGAAGGTGAACATTCATGGAGAAAAGCACGTTTAAACACTTTCGTCAGCCATGCTATTTCAAGTTTTCTCAATGACTCATACAAACTATATGAGTACAACCAGTTTTTTTTTGAAAAGAAGCAAAAATGCAATAAAAGATTGTAAAGGAAAACTCGTGCACTTTCTTCTTATTTCTTGTGACTTTAATCCATCTGTCTTTCAGTACAGCATCATTCTGTTTCTCCCCTCTCTCCATCTGTCTTTAGATGAAGCGAATGTATAAAAGAGTGTGTGAAAGTAAAGTGAGCAAAGTGGAAACTGGCGAAATGTTACGGGGGTAATAAAAATGCAATTTGCACTTGTGCCTCTAAGCTGAAGCTGAGAAAAGCATGCTAAAAGCTGAAAAAAGAGTGATGTACGAGTAGGTGGACATGAAGTCAATGGGAGGTGAGCAGGATGTTTATATACACGTAGTTTTTACTACCGTAGAGGAGTAAATGTACATACATACGTGTCGACATCGAAAATGCCTGAAGAAATGCAATGAAATTGGGTAGCACGAAAGAAAGATAAAAGAAGGCTTTTGCTCACATTTTTTGTACCTTCGGTTTTTTTACTTCAAGACATGCTTGAATGGTTGTGGTGCTTCTTCGATTCTGTGTTTTTTTCCCTTCTACATATAATAATATTCCCGGTAAAAACGGGAAAATGGTTTACTTTTTTTTCTGAGATAGCATTTATACTTTTTAAATGATACGCTGAGGGACTGAATCTGTTTTACTTGCGGACCCTCCTATAAAAACTTGGGTCCGATGAAAAGGAAAATGAGAAGAGGAGTATGCAAGGAAGAGTAAGGCAGGGCTGATACGACAACAGATTGCTCTATCATCATACTCATATTTGTAAATTGGAAGGAAAACTTTGAATGGAGCGAAAGGAAAAAAAATGGTAGAGGCAGCGCCAGTAGTTGTGAGCAGTTAATATTACATTTGCATTCCTTAACTCATTTTGGAATAGAATGAGCCAAGAAAAGTTTAATGTTCTTTGAAACTTTATGCATACTCTTTATAATGAGATGATGAACACACATACTCCTTACCCTGCCTTCTCTCATTGTTTGGAGGGGCGAAACGGTGGCAAAGTACGAACACACTAAGAATATCTAAGAGAAACATAAGGAATTCCATTTTGCCTTGAAGCAAGATTGAAAGTTGGTGGCTTCTGAATTAAAGATAGATATATTGTACACATGCATAAATCAGTGCATGAGGCTCACAAAAAAAATTGTGAAAGTGTGTGGGATGATCTCATTCCTATTCTTGACTTGCCAACTCTCCCTTCCTGTCTTATTTCGTTTACCCCAAGTTTTTCGTATTAAACCGTTTCCAATGCCTTTTCACATTTATTGCTTTCTTCATTTCTTACTTTCCCTAGTTAGTTCAACAAGACCATTATATGAGTTGGTTGTGTTAAGGGATGCACAACGATGGAGTCAGGTTGCAAAATGATGTTTCCTCTCCTTCTAACACCACGCAATTCACGGCCTTCCTTCTTACTTTCAAAATGTTTGGGTTTATGGTTGTTAAAACTGTCCATCCATCTACTTTTTGCCCCAAAAACTACATCTACCTAAAACGAACCTTGTTAGATAAAGCCATTTAAGCTTAAACTTTTCCCTCACAATTTTTATCATACTTAAAAATATATTCTCTCTCCTCCGGTAGTAACTTTCTTTGGTGAATGAAAGTGAAGAAAAAAAGTGGGATATTCGTTTTTTCGGGGGGATGGAAGAAGAATGTCTCAGAAAAACATAAATAAACGTAATAACTTTGCATTATAATAATGTTGTTGAGATTAAATTGAAATTTTGTTCCCCGAGGGGAAAAACGAAATTCATTATTTTTTTTCAAGAATAATGGAAATGATCAGTAAAACACCTACATGTATTAGATAGATGTGTAGTTGGTAATACTACTAATGTTATATTTTTCTTATTTCAGAATCCGGATATTGTGCTAGTTCACTACCTGAATGTTCCATACCCGGATGATAATAAGCTCATTGTGACAACGAATGTGTCCATGTGGGGAGACAAGAAAGAATGGACCAAAGAAGAGCTGATATCCCAGTTGAAGCCCATGTGTAAGAGTGCCTATGTAGTCACCACCGTCATGGTCTCATTTATTATGCGGAACGAAAAACTGCTTCTTCTAGTTATAAAAACCGCTCTTGCTAACATTCTCTTACTTATTACTTCTTTTCACAGCTACTTAAAGATTTTCCCATTACTTCTGCTCTATTTATGGGCGTAGTGAAAGCTATTTTAATGTATGCATGTATTTGTATACTTCCGTTCCCATATTTTATTACCTTTCGCCATAGATAGCTAGCACGTTTTTCTCTTTCTCCATTCTCAAGTGCAGCAACACTTCTTCTTTGGGGAGAAGGGGGAATATTTTTTATATCGATAATTTCAGTCACACCATTTACCTTATAGTTTTTGATCAGCAGACATGAAGTTAAAATGTGAAACTTGAAATAGTGTTGTAAAAATCTATATCTGAGGAATATCTTCATTTCTTGAAACAGCGAAGCTGCTAAGCGTATGTGAGTGTGTCTGGTGGGATACATTTCGTTTATCAAGTTCTTCCCATTCATCCCCTATACCTTTCTTATATCATATATCTCTTTATTTTTGTTACCCAGGCACTCAGCCACTTTGGCTCGCGATGTGGAGGCTCACTGATCCTTGAAATGTCCTCAGATATGCCGTTTTTAAGTTTACAGCTTTAATTTATGACTTGCCCCCGCGGTTTTATGCACACGTAGTCTTGAGTGGCTGTGTGGTGGTTAAGTTAGCGTTTTTTGTGTGCTTTCCAATATACGGCTCACCAGCCAAGTTTATGAACTCTCCAAGTTCCTTTCTTATTGCATTCCTTTGCGATGCTTACCACAAAGATGTACACTTTTTTCTTTTGTTATTCCTAGCTCTTCCTATTTGAGTTCAATTCAGCTGAATTGAGACGCTTGCAAAATGCTTCAAACACAAAGTATTTTACGCTTTGGTCAACAGGAAAGCATTATGTTCTTTGCATCGAGGGGCATTGATGCATATGTAAGTTGGTAATGTGATACATTTTATTTCATCCTATTGGTATCTTTTTTTTGCCATCTTGAGAATTCAAAAATAGCACAAGAGTGTAGAAGGCAAAGTGAAAAAGTAAGACGATTTTTTTTTAGCGTGTCTGACAAATGCAATACAAGCTCTGATCTAAGGATTAGCATCCGTCTTTGGAGACCCTACGGGCCACGCCAACTCTGCCTCTTTGTTAGCCTTGCTTTCTTTTGCTCATATCATATACCAGTTTGCGTTTCAAACTGTCCAGAAATATCTTGTTTTGGGTATAAATGTATTTATGTATGTATTGTGAATTAAAAGCAGAGCACGAACTAGTAGAGTCAGTGAAAACGTAAAGGAATCAGAAATGCAAGGAAGAGAGCGATCTAAACGTGTGTAGCTCCGTTGTGGGAGTAATGGTGGTAAAGTTGATGTTGATGATGGTACATTGGATTTGATAGAAAGCAAGCTAGAGAAAACACGAGGGCAAAAAAAACGAAGCAAAGGAATAGACACAGAGTCAGTTGTACTCTTTTTGCTGTTACACGGAAATGGCTAAAAATTGGAGATAACGAGAAAAGGAGTGGTATTAGTAACAGTATTGACTTTTCTCCCTTAGCCTTGTTTCCCTCGTAAAAACAGACACAAGTTTAGCAATGTACACATATACGAAAGGAATCTTGGGAAAAACCAATGCACTCTCTTTCTTTCCTCAGAAGTATTAATGGAGATATGGAGGAATGAAAGCAGGAGACAAAATCATATAGAGATATTGTTGTAACCTATAAAACGCTCTTACAGAATGTAAACAGGGTAGTACCTACGAGGAAACGCAAAATTGAAAAGGCAGGAAATCAAGAAAATCCCGAAATCCCATGATGACCTCGAACGCTTCCTACTTATTTTCATTCTTCCGTATTTTCCTTCATATTATACGTTTTAAAGCATTCCCCAGTTTAGGTGTCCTTTGTGGTAGATCATAGTGCCCACGGTTTTTTCGTATTAGTTAGCTTTCTTCGAAAAAAAGATGAAACAGAAAGGCTGGTTGAGTCAAGATCCATGTACAATATTTGTACTGCCATAAAAAATGTAGGAACAAAAGACGGGACTTGTACAGGCTAAAAAAAGATTGAGAGAAGCTGAAGAAAAAAAATATATAAATGCACATTTTAAAGTATGATACTCGACGACCTGCAAGATTCACCAAGAAAAGAATCTTGCTCAAACACTTATATCAAACTAAACTAGTTTCGTAAGAAGTTTTTAAAATATCCAGTTGTTCGAACGCATGAGATCTACAATCACGGAGAAAGATTCATGTGCTACCACAAAAATCCTACGTATGGCTCAGTTGGCTTTCTTATTTCTTGGCGACTACTGGCTGGTATGCTTTTGTGAATGCAACTATGTAGCCGAAACGAAATCAGAAAATGTGTTTAAATTGTCTGTTATTATATTTTTGTGTGAGGCAAAGAAAAGGCAGAAAATTCTTAATATGGCGCATCCACTGTTATCTTCCTTCATTCCGTGTAATTGTATTTTTATTTTTTTCTTGGGGAAGGAACGCGCTCGAAATGATGCTCTTTCCGTAATAAGAAAGATGGAGAAAGCTACCAGCCAGAATAACTTATAAAGTTGAACACTTGAGCAGACAGTTCCTGCCCTACGATGTAAATATAGTAGAAGGGCAGAAGAGCCAAGAGAAGTATCAAAAGAAAAAAATATTATGGCCTAGAACAACTGTTAGCCAATTTGAAAGGCTTTCAGATACAGGAGCATGATACTACTTTATAGTACACAACAGAAGAGAGTGGCGTAGGTCAAAGAGTTCTCAGATGAAATTATGGAGTGTATTATTGTGCTTGAAAGAAACACACATATTTTGGCCGCCTGGCTCACATTCTCTTGACCATATGATTCACATAAGATATGCTTGAGGATGAGGGATTAAAATATAAAATCGTTTTTGAATCGATGAGTATAGGTTGAGTTATCTTGTTTGTTTGTTCTTTCCCTCCAGCTTATTGTCTTAAAACTTTAAGATGTTTTAGATAGACTTTATGCAATTGCATTTGTTTGTTTTGTGTGACTCTATGTATGTACTTATGTACTTTTTGTGGGTGAACATATTTCACTATTATGACTTCCGCCATCATAGCATGACGGAATTGCATAATATAATCCGATATTGCAATTCGTATAAAATCTGTTAGGAAAATATTTTAATATTATTTTCCTGCTGAAGAACAAAGTGTGTACTCCTTCTGTCACTTAGAATTGATTCAAGAGACAGAGAGAAATGTATATATTTTCTTTGTGTCAAGCCCGATTGTTAGTTGCTTCTTGCTTTTGGCTCTCAAGCACGCTTTTTGCCAGAAGGGTTTTATACTTTCTGTCAGGAATAACTCGCTTTTCACTAGCTAAAATGGTGAGTAAGTAGTAGACAGACGCTTATAATAACTTTAGTAATTTGAGCGTAACAATTCTCGTATAAAAATGACTTTATTTTGGCCTTCGCTTCACCATGCCTGAGATAGATTATGCTTTCCTTTCTTTCACAAATTCTATTGCTACTCTAGTTTATTTTTTTTCTGTGAGGGGGACGAGCTTTAGGATTTTGCTCCTCATGGCTTTCTCTCTAGCTTCACCCGTAGCTTTCTCTCCTCTCGTATTCCCGCTGCTACTCNTAGCTTCACCCGTAGCTTTCTCTCCTCTCGTATTCCCGCTGCTACTCTAAAAAGCCAATGTGAAGGGTTCATGTGAAAATTTATGGCTCTAATAAAGAGTATCCTCGTTTTTCTGTTTGATCCAGTTTTCAGTGAAGAGGAGCCTGATCTCAATAACGAGTTGGAACTATCCGTAAGTTAATTTCATTTTCGTCTCTTTTCCCTTCATTCCCTACACTCCGCGTGGAAAAATTTTAACCAGCGCAAAAAAAATACTTCATAAATATGCCTGAAACACAAACGCATAACTGAATCTTGTGAGAAAAGGAAACGTTTCTCTGGTACAAAAGGCAATTTAGACATGCTAGATTTTTTTTATCATGTTTAATCTAGCAAAGGAAATAAGCCACTTCCTTCAGAATTCCATAGTTTTTTTCTCAAACCTGTAATAGGCGATCTGTATATGGTATCAGAATAGAATATGATTGATTCGGTTATGCTTGAATATGAGTATCTTATAAGCGCGATGCGTGAGACAAAAATGGTATTGCGTTATCTTTTAATTATCATAAACCTTTAAAGCCTACCCTGATTTCTTAACGAATAAATTAAAAATCTTTGTATGCGATATTTTATGTATTCAATCTTAAAACTTGGTGTAATTTTGTACATGAATATTCTATTTTTATACAGAGTATTATGTAATATGTAGAGGCTAGCATCAAGAGAATGATCTTGGCATCTTGACTGGCGAAAGTTAGTTTGTTTTTATGGGTGGACTAAAATGAGGACAAGATTGTACAAACTTTTAAAAAGGGAATGACGAAGCAGATGTATCAAAACTCAAGAATTCCTACTTTACGAGCAACACTTAAGAACGTAAAGTTTTTCTCTAGTTTGGAAGTGAAAGCCATACGTTTGCATTGCATAAAGTAGAATTGATTTAGATGTTCCAATGAAAGACAATTTTGCAATTTGGGTACAAAGAATGAATAAAAGCTGGAATGTTTTTTGTATATCTGGGTAAGCTGTAGACAAACAGCCAACTTGTATTCTACAATTTCGACCATTTATGCGGTGTGTGCTGAGCCAGAGAGTGGGTGCACAATATGCATTTTATGGTGTAGTTTTTGTTAGTTGTACACGTCACATGAGAATTACATTAAAAAGATGTAGATTCCTTAGGCCAGCGATCACATAAACTGATAAAAAATGCTGAAAGTACTGAAAGAATGAGTAAAAGCTAAAGGAGAAAAAAAACAAGAGAACAAAAGAAAAGGTTCCATTCCGAAGAACACAACTTTTATGCGTAAGGAATCTTGACTAATGTGAAGTGAAAGCTAGAGGGTAGAGAATGGTTCAGAATAAAAAGGTGGTTTTTGGCTTCTTTCTTCTGATTTCTTTTCTTTTCTGACTTATTTGTTGTGTCGATATGTATGCAAGACGTAAGAGTAAGGAAGGAAAAATAACCAGTGGGCCACAACAACAACCGGCCTTTCTCTCTAGCAGAAAAACATGGCTTTGGGCAGGTGTCTTGTATGGTGCCGTGTAGATATTTGATGTACTTCTACTCCATAAAAAAGTATGCTTAAGAGGAAAACACAATCCATTCCTGCATAAACCTTCATCCCTTCTATTAGTAAAAAGATTGAAACAAAAACGTCTATCTCTCGGAAACAAAAAATTATGCATAAGAGTTTTAGGTGAAGGCAAATGATATGTACTGGCAGATATGAACATGAGACAGAAAATTGTTCAGACTTTCTGTATTCCAAAACCAAAAAAAAAAAAAAGATGAGAGAACGTAATAGCTCCGAAAAAGACAAGAAAGCTAGCGATGTTAAATTTTATCTTATTTGAGTATTGTTAGCTCTGGTAGATTTTTTTTGCTGACGGTGTGTTATTCTCAACCGATTTTCTCTCTTTCCCCTTTTTCATCATCTACATCCAACTCTCCTTTACCCATGGTTGGAAATCCCATTCATCTTTCCCAAGGATCAAAGAAGAATGCTGAGAAGAATTGAATCTGTGGAGTGTAAAAAATTGAGGAAATATCTTACTTTTTAGCAGGGAATTTTCTCATCCTTAAATTATTGCTGTAGAGCAAGAGCGAGATGAAATGAAAAAGAAAGGAAAAGTTAGTGAGAACATCCCAAACTTGAATCGTTTATGTATCTGTTTATAAGGGGAAGGATGTGATGTGGTATGTATGCATTTTGACTTTTTCAAAACTGATAAAAGGATTTGTCATCCTATGTGTTTTCAACGTGATTCTGATCACTAGAAGAAATACTGCGAGAATGTGTATCGTTCTGGTACACAGTTTGAGTTTGGAGAAAAAGGCAGCAGATTTTCCTTTCAAAAATAAATCTTTAAAGTTTTTCATATCTTTGATCGTATATAATCGGCATGTTTCATAACAATATTTGTTTACTTTTAAAAAATTAGATGAAAAAAGGAAATACCATAATTTTAGTATTTTTTCCGCGTTCCTTCTTCAACTCTTTTCGTTTATCTTATGTGAACAGCTAAACAGCTAACAAACATGAGAGACTTTCTATGCAAATTGCAGAACACATCAAAAGAGAAAGCTGATGAAAAAGATTATTCTTGAGAAAACAGGGTGGGTTTTTGCATAAACTTGTGTAATAGTTCCTTCAGGGGCATTCTGACATCTTGAACGTTCTTTACATTTCACTCAAGTTAGACATGTAATTGTAGCTGGATATTATTTCAAGTGGCGTATTTTACCAACGTCGTTTGCTTTAGTTTGTATAATGAAGAAAAAATGGATGATTTACAATTACAGACCGCTGAAACAGTAGAGGCTATTGTTCTTCAGTTGATGGAAAAGCAGAGATTGGCCAGACAAAGTGTATCCGTTCCAACAGACGCTCTAGTGTCTGGCAATGTATCCGCGAACAATGCAAATTCGAATCAATGCAACCCAGGGATTGTTAACGTCACTTTGAATGGCGGTGGATCGACAGGCGGGAATGGATGTGGTGGAGTACCGACAGGTCGCCTCTCATCTTCCTCTTCGTCATCTTCATCATTACAGCAAATGCCTAGTCTCTCATCATCCGGATCTCCTTCTGTGTCAGCCAGCGTGGCGAATGGAATTTGTGCTCAGGGTGGAGTCTTTTCATCCCCGGTGGGTGGGAACTGTGAAGTGACCTCTGAAAGCATGCAACAACATCAACAGCACAATCGAGTTGCAACTACGGTGAACTTGACAGCAGGATCGGGTGGCTCGGCTCCCGAAAGACCTTTTGTTCTCAATCTTTCTCAGTTTCAAACTGCGGGTGGTCTCATAATTCTAAATGGAAAGCCTGCAGCAGCGGCGGCAACAGTGGCATGTCAATCAAGTTTAGCGTCTTCTCAGGCGGTGGCAGTACCACGGCATAATGGCCATACGGCTTTGACGACAGTTCAAAACATGAGGTGGGTTCAACATGAATTTTTTGTCTACAAGATAGTAGATTAATTGGATAAATATGTATTCATAAAAATGCTCTTTATTCACATTTTAGCAGTACGAATGCAACGACAGTAACATCCTCATTAGCCACATCCTTGATGGACATTCAGAATGCGAATATACATGCTTCTGAAACATCAAGTGGCTCAACTACTACCACAATCACAAATTCCAATCAAACTCTGTTCATCCACCATTCCCAACAGCAACAACAGCATTTTGCGACAAGCTTGTCGTCTAAAGTTGCCCCATCTCAGCAATCTATTCACCATTCTCAGTCCCAACAACAACAGCATCAACCACCTCCACAGGCTATGCATCACACACCTCCTCCAGCCCAAATCCCTCAACATATTGTTCATCATGGTGGTGGACCTGGACACAAAGCACCTGTTCAATCTCACGTGAATGGTCATCCCCCTCCTGCTCCACCCCAAATAAAGTACGAACCTCAACAGCAACCACCAACTCCCCAGATTAAATATGAGCCGCAACACCAGCAACACCACATTCAAAGGCAACAACATCAACCTCAGCATCAGCAACATCACCATCCTCAGCAGCACTTTTACCAACAAGAGACTTTGGACATGTCCCACGAAGACATTCAGCAGACTTTGAGTGCAAACATGGGGACTGGTGACTTGGAACCAATGTCACCGTCAGCCGACGATGTTTTTGTTAATTTAGACGCTTTTGACATTCTCGCTGATTTGTCAGAGGATTTAGATCAGCATCATGATGGAGGATTGATGGGACACGGAGATAAAAATACGATAGTGGACATCAACCCAGAATGGGCCTACTCTGAGGTTAGACTTTCCCTATAATTTTTTTCCAGCAATCTTATAACCATACACAAGTGTTTCGAATGGAAGCAAGTACATGAGTTGTTCTCTTTTCTGCTGAACTGAAAATGTCATTTTCTGCCTTAAATCTACCATATTATTTCTATTTTTCTCTGAAGAGGTTACAATTCCAAATACTAAGACAGTGCCATGAATTAATGCATACTTTTCCATTTCAAATGATAAAGATTGTCTATCTCAGCAGCAGGCAGCATAAAGAATAGAGAAATGATTCATTATTTTATCTCGAGGAAAAAAGTAATAAGGTGACATTGCTCTATTCACAGGGTGGTACAAAAATTCTCATCGTGGGCCAGTTCTCCAATCCTCACCAAGACTATTCGGTGCATTTTGGCGACCTCCCTGTTCCTGCTGTTTATCTCCAAGTTGGTGTTCTTAAATGCTTTTGTCCACGTAAGTCTACACTCTACGGTACAGTTTTATCAACGTTTCATTATATTCGTACACACAATTTCGTACGCTTTTTTGCCTAAGAAATCATGCTAAAGTGACAGGAATAATTCGAGCTATTACAAAAATTAATGTGAATAAGAACTATTTTGTTCCTGTAGTTCTCATCCTAGTCTCCTTTTTTGAGTGAACGCTACAAAAATATAACTAGCGTTGACCTTTAATTATCGACAGCATGCAATTAACATTTACATTCGCCGTATGAAAAATGGAAAAAATGAGTGTATCTAGTAACATGTGACAAGGTTTATCTTAGTAAAATCTGAAAAATAATTTACTGCCAGTGGCAAGAACACAGGACTAACAATAAGTCATACATAAGCACAATATATTTTCGGGATGAGTATACATACAATAGTATTTATATCTTAAGACTTTATGACGTCCCAGACTTTTTTAATATCAAGTTGCACAGGAGAGAAGAGAAAAAAAAAATGAAATGTGACTGTCCTTTTTTCTCTCTCTCCCATTTTTTCGCTCATTTCATTTATGTGGACTTGTCTTGTTGTGTTGAATATAGGTAGGGAGAAGCGGGTGAATCTCTTAAATGTAGCGTGCATTGATTTAAGGAACACCAAAGTCACTTTAACGTAGCTTTGAGACTATTTTTTTCTGAGTGTTTCATATATTGTCTTATTTATTCTCGGGTAGGGCTAAAGTAAATGTAAAATGTCATCGCATTAAGATCCATATTTACAACCATCCATAATATTCTCATCCATTTTTTTTCTCCGTAGCTCGTTGCTTTCTCAAAAAAGAAAAATACTGAAAGAATGAAGGCGACAAGTATTTTTTCATTTTCACAAACTAGTGAAAGCATTTCTTTGTTCACTAAATTGTGTTTTTTGTTCTTTCCCTTAAGCCCCTTCACATGGTATTATTTGAAATTATACGGATTTTTTCTTCTCCGGGACGTCACAAGGAATAAAAGAGGAGATGTCTTTGTTCTTAACTTTTAGCTGATATTTTATAGAGTTGTTTGGATGTCAGAGACTAGAATCATTGATGTTCATTTTTCTTTATGAACTTAAACTTTGTTCAGAAAATCATGGTATATTATTGAAAATCAAGTAGCGTTATTACATAAAACTAACTCAAACTTATAAATTGCAACGGGGAATAAATTGTTGGTTTAAGAATAAAATCGTCACTCTTTGGTTTAATCAAACAGTCAAAATGAGAAATCAAAATATAATCAAAGCTTCTGTATATCTTGTGAATCCTATAGCACATAGTCCGGGTTTAGTCCCAATCCGAATATACTCCAACGGAAAGCAAATCTCTAGCAATTCCATGGTGTTCGAGTACAAAGCAGACTTGCGACTTAATATGGTCCCGGTTCCGCCAACTGACACCTCCCTCAAACTGTGCCTCATTCACAGAATGGAATGTCTTGAAAAATGCTTCCGTAATTTTAAGGTAAGCCAATTTGCATTATCCGATCCCAACACGTGCCTACGTAACCTTCTGCTTAATTTTAAAATAAAATCCAAGCCTTTTAATTCTTGACTTTCACTTAAGTATTACGTTCAAAAGTGTATAATGTTAAATCACTCGAAAAGTCACCCTCCAAGCATTGGTTAGGTATCCCTTGTCTCACAATTTTTTATTTATTTGCTCCTTGTGTTCCTGTTCAGAACAGAAGCGTACCTATGTATTCACTATTTACCGAGAGGAAAAGAGTTTTAGCTTTTTCGGCACATAATAGTGAATTCGCCGCTACTACTGTCACATCTACTCTGCCACCTTTATTTTCTCTTTTTTTCCTTTACAAATTCTGGCCATGTTGCGTTGACAGGAATAAATAACGAAATGCATTACATCTTGCCCGGAGGTTGAGTAAATAAATACAGGGGAAAAGGGAAGCTGCCAAGGATTCACATTCTTCCCATGAATCTCTAAGAAAGCCAGCCATCATTAGCACAGAGCCCGTCGAGGACTCCACTGATTCACTCGTTGTCGTCCTTCTCGCTGCTCTCTTTCTCCGCTCTCTGAGTACCTTTAAGAAATACACCGATACACAAATAATAAAAAAAATTCTACCAACTCATACTTTGTATGTAGCATGTACCCCCTTGCTTTCACCCACAACAACATTACCCGCTTTGCTCACATAAAATATGCCTAAAGAAACTCTGTACCTCTGTAAAGCAAAACAAGTGTATAGTAACACCCACCACCCTTTCCCTCCGTTATTGCTTACTTTTTAGTCTATTATTTTTTCCCTTTCCTGTAAAATTGGAATCAAGAAAAAGTGCTGCATCTAATAAGAAATGAGATGAACAACTTAGTAGATTTTGTTTTTTTTTGTGCCTCCGTCATGTTTCTTAGAAAAATGGTGGAAGTAGAAAGCTCTCGAGTCCCAGACAGCATTGCAAAATGCCTAACCTATTTGGTGCTCTCGGTGCTTTTTAATACTTTTCTCTAAAAAAACTACTAACTGTAGCACTTTTTCCCTTAAATACAACACACCACGTTCACATTTTACTTCGACTCAAATTCTGGAGACACTTTGTTAGACTTTGTAATTTTAAATGAAAATTCCACATGTGTGATTTGTTACATGGTATGAAAGATTTAGGAGCCAGATTCTAGACTATCTTATTCCCTTATCCTATCTCCCCTTAGCACTCTGGAATTACAAATATGTGGACTAACAAACATACATGTTTACATGCCATTATCCCTTCTTCCTATAAGCAAGCAGGATAAGATTGTTTTATCAAGATTCTGTTTTTAAACAAAAATCTGCATCAGTTAGTATCCAAGTTGGGATCATTCAAATTAAGGTGGAGCCATAAACTACCTAGTATTAGCATTGGTGAAAGCTCCTCTCATCCTTAGTACACTACACAAGTGTATGAAGTACGTACTGTAATTATGCAAATTTTCGAGAAACTTACTCCGACACAAAATTTCTCAAAGCAGACAATCGAGTAGGGTGGGTGCTACTTGAATTATTTATTTTACGATTCGATTTACTCAACAAAGCTAACTATACTTTTTAGGAAATTGCAAAAGAAATAAAAATTTTTGCATACAGTAATCCAGTATCATGAGAGATGATTACAAATAAGCAACTTTGTTTCACTAAGAAGACACTCTCGTAGTGATTTTATTTTTTAGAGTAAAAAACCTCTTATCGGAATCATCCCCTGATAAGATTAGACCCTAAAGAAGGTGGGTGAAATCAATAAATACATTTTTATTCCGAAACGCAAATAAAAAAAATTGGAGGAATCTTTACAGTTTCATTTGCTGATAGGCGTATCTTCTGGGGAAAAAACATTTTGTATTCCAATTGAAAAGTCCTTGTTCTCTAGCAAAAATCTAGCATCTAGTTTTCTTCTAAATGTATTACCAATATCAATGATAAACATATGATCTTTGAGTGTAATCTTACAGCACTTTTGTGACTCTTTTAAGTAAGCTG
Source organism: Lepidocyrtinus dapeste (assembly GCA_036850885.1). Lineage (NCBI taxonomy): Eukaryota > Metazoa > Arthropoda > Collembola > Entomobryomorpha > Entomobryidae > Lepidocyrtinus > Lepidocyrtinus dapeste. The sequence continues at coordinate 16,783 of JAANSQ010000291.1, forward strand.
TCTGCTTATACGACTGGGTAGATCATAAAACTAATATTTTAGCTGTATTTTATGGGAATTTTGATATAAATTGCTCATGAATCCAATTGAATAAAGCATTTTTTCGCTTTTCACATGATTGCCTCTTGGCTCCGTTAAGTAAATATGCATGTACCATGAAAAAAACTAGTCATATGTCTACCAGCACACATTCCTATTGCAAACATTTGAAAAAAATATTCTCTTTTCGTGAAAGAAATCGTTTTTGAAAAACTATCCTGTCTTTACTAGATTTTTTTTCAGAAGCAAACCATATTTTTTTGTTTTCCTCTACACACCATGTCGTTTTCTTTTCACAGCCTTTTGGAAACTGACTTCTTGAAAAACTATATTATTGCTTTTTTGTATGTCATATGTAGCAGAAAAAGAGGAGAGTAAAAGTAAGGCTGGAAAAAAGATCCCAGAAGGAGCAAGCAAAAGAGTTTTGGTTTTTCTCATGGTTTATGCTTGCCCAACTCAAGTTAGTGGTTTAGGGCTACGAACCATGTATTAAGAAAAAATGGGGAAGAAAAAACGAAATCTTTAGAAAAAGTAAAAAAAATCCCCATTCTCAACTCACATTTCTATCCTAGTGATGCTCCCGTTTTTTTTTGCCATTAAATATGAAAAGTATGTATATTATGATTCAAATAGGAAAATGTAATAGTGAAGAGGATACTTACTGTTAAAAATCATTGATACACAATTCGTGCCCTTTTTATCAACATCATCATCATCTTCAATTGCGATAGGGAATGAACACGTGATATGCTGGGGAAAAGGATACTTTCCTCGTCCTATCGTATTTTCCCCATGAAAATACTGATAAATACGTTACATACAAACATAATGCATTTATTTGGAGAGGAATAAGCACTTCGGAGAATATTTGTTTCTTGGGATTCAAGAGGAAAGACACATAAGACACATGCACGCTTTATATTTTTTACGGGCTTCCTTATATGCTTATTCGATAGGAAAAACGTTATGTAATGCATAAAAAACTACATTTGATGCTGTGATGATGTGATGCTCCAAGGGCTTCTTATTTTTTGGGAACTGCTTCACTGAACTCTGAACTGAATCCCTTATGCTTTGGCTTTCTTTCTGGAGAAAAGATAGGATTTTTGTTGTGTCGGGTTTTTTTTTGTTCGAGACTTTGTAAACACATTGACGGTCTTATGTAGTTTATATAGGTTTGGCTTCCGCCTAGGCCTATTTTCCCTCCCATCTCCTATTTTTATTGAGAGGGTCCTCTCTATTACTATATATATGTTTGTGCTATATTTTACGGTCCATTTCGTTTTTCAGAATAATATTTTCTACATCAGCGATTGGTGTCCGGAACTTAAAGACGTTCGACACAGTCGACAAGTCCTCAAACCATTCTGTTCTTTATATGCAATACAACATACTTAAGCCAAGCTGATACCTCCTTTTTCTTCTTTCTTTTCTTCTTCGCTAAGTATTTGACTTAGGGAAAAATCCAGTTAAACATGATATACTGTGGTAGGTTGGAATAAAGGCCCTTTAATATTGTATAAATACCCATAGGACAAAGCAAACTGTTCGTTTTCGCAAAAAGAGAAAACGAAAACAGTGTTACAAGTCCTATCCTCTTATATCCTCAAAAAGAAACTTGTCTGGGCAATAACAAGTAACTTATAAATATCACAAATGTTTATGCTATTGTCATTGCATTGTGTGAATTTACTATCCTTAGTAGCAGTTTCCCTATTTTTTATGTATCGGCTCCCTTTTATGAATTGTGGTGATGATGTTAGCCTTTCTCCAAAATGCATTATTGTTTCATATGCACAGTAGGGAAGAAAAACTTTCTTTTTGGTGTCTTTTTTACGTCCATGAACAGCTTTCAAATCTTCACTCAGCATTTCTTCAGAAATTTCTTATTTCTTCCTCGCGCCACGTATGTATATGATATTCTTATTCAATATTCAAATAGAAACTAACTTGTTGTATTTTATGTGCAACTGATCACGACTAAATACCATATTTCAAGCTTTTTCCTTAGAAAAAAGGAGAGAAAGTACAAGGGAAAGCCCAAGCTACACAAATCAAGTTTCATCTAAGCAGAAATATTTTATGTATTATAAAGAGAGAAGCAGTTGAATGTGCCGCCCCAGCAGAGTTTGTGTCCTCGCACAGATTGATATTGATGTGTTTTATGTATACAAACAAAATCTAGAAAACATTTCCCCCTTTCCCCCTAAATTTCCATTTGCAAAACATGGAGGAGCTTCGTTTATGTAGCTTGCTTGCATCCTCGTGTACATATTGTGCTCTATTTATTCTTTATTTTTAGTGCAAGTCTTTTTCCTGCATATTGCGTTGTCTATTGACTCCAAATTTGAATGCACTTTGCGTTCATTTGCTTCTGAGAGAAGAACACATAAAATAAAAGGCAAGATTCGATTTGATGATGAAGCTAGATGAAATGACTATGGGGCAAAATGAAATTTGGCTGATTTCGTTAGAACGACAAACATTTGCGTGATTTGATTCCCAGGGAATTCTCACATTGCTTTCAACTCTAGCATGTAGCATGATGCTTCCGTAACATTTCGACGATGATGATCTTTTGAGTTGCAAAAGATGATTGACTTTTGAGTGAAGATTCCGCATTCTTTTTTATTATGAATGAGGCTGATTTCGTTAGAACGACAAACATTTGCGTGATTTGATTCCCAGGGAATTCTTACATTGCTTTCAACTCTAGCATAAAGCATGATGCTTCCGTAACATTTTGACGATGATGATCTTTTGAGTTGAAAGAAGATGATTGACTTTTGAGTGAAGATTCCGCATTCTTTTTTATTATGAATGGGAGAAAGAGATAGGACGTTTTTATATCTTGCCAAATTCTCTTGAAAATCATGGATCATAAAAAGTTTAAACAGAATATCGTTTTCTTTGACAAGGCGCATATAAAAGCAGGCTGTACTGATATGTCACTTTTTCTCTACATTTCTTTCTTAAATATACAGAGGCTGACACAATGACGACTGCTACAACTTATTGTTTGCGAATGAAATCAAACGTTTCGTAGTAGTGTATGGGGAGATTTAGGACAGTTTCCAAATTAGGATTGTTTAAGTTATATGCTTTGTAGCAGGGGTATGAAATGGTAAATATCTCGCTTACTTTGCGTTGTGTATTTGATGCATTTACTTTATAAAGCCTGTAATTCCCTCCTTGCTTTCTCTTGCGCAACTTTTAGATGTTGCAAAATTGATGACGTAAGGAATAAGCCTAAGAATCTTAACAGCAGAAGTACATTCACACATAGTAAATGTGTGGAAAGTTTCTGCATGCCACTGTCAAAGATAATGATGTTGGTGATTATACATAGCTAGATGAAAATCTAACATAACGATAAACAAAACTCTGTGTCTTTTCTAATGAAACAGGGGGATTTCGTTGGGATTAAGTCGTTGGAAGATGGTGCTGTGAGAATTTGCATGGAGATGATGAGTCAAGAATGGCTCCCTATGGACAGTGACCTAAGTAAAACTATTCCACCTTCAGACCGTGGAATGACACTACTTCACATCTCTGCAGCTCTCGGTTACGCCAGACTTGTTTTTACACTGATTCGATGGAAGCGAGAGAATCCATCAAAAGTTTTGGACGCGGAGGTAGACCCGTTGAAACCTGACGATCTTGGACTTATTCCTTTGGTAAGTGATGAAATAGCAACTTTTTTCATGTAGTGATCTTGTTGGGAAATGAGATGCCACGTTTTGGCTGTTTGCTATTTAAAATTTACGTATGTTTGATGCTCTTCTCTGGGGAAGGATAGTTATAATGATTGTATCCGATCAATGCGTAGGTGTGCTTAAGCTTACAGCCCATGCCAATAATAATTTTTTGTAAACTTAATTAGGGTTTTCTTTAAGGAAGGCTTTACAATTATGGGTTTTCATAAACAAAACTCATCTCGTGTCTCATGCACTATGCCTCAGACAAAATTTTTAATCAGGCAATTATTAAGACTAATGTAAGGTAGAGTTTCATTAGTCGGGCAGTTTAATTCGTTTTGAAAATGCATGCAAAAACAGTTCTATATATTTGATAATAGCCTTGCAAGTATGAGATGACTCTAACAAATTGTTCTTCCATTTGAATACGCGTATTTAGTTTTCACATTTTCACAGTCACATCAACATGTTTTACTCTCCTTCCGGTCCAGCACAATACGCGACAATGAAGTAAAATGTTCTATTTTTAGGGTAATAAAACGAGAGTAAGAGTGAATTCACAGGCAAATTCATTGTATTCTTATGAAAGTGGCTATTGACGAAAAATATTATCATCTCTCAGGTATATATATTTTGTAAATGGCTCGACTCATTTGAATAAAGTCTAACGCTTTTAACTCTCTTACTCTCTCTTGAGCTGAAAATGAGAGCCAGGAATTGAAATCGCGTTGGATATTTGAGAGGCTAAGTTAAAACCAGTGACCCTTGTTTTTGTACTGTCAGAGTCATAAAGTTTAGCATTTTTGTCATGTGCTTGACTTCTTGTGTGTAGTCAAATGGTCAATGGTAGACAATCGAGAATTTCTCTTACCCTTTTATTCTTTTATAGCTAACCCTTCTTTCGCACTTTTGAACAAGAACAAGTGAGACAAAAAAAAATGATGGTGGAAAGGACTCTTGTCTTTCGCAAATGTACTCGCTAGCTAACGAAAAGGGAAGAGGGACATTAAAACCTATTAGCAATAATTCAATGGAAAGTGCCGGTTAAATGTGTGTTGTAGGTACATACAAATAATATATTGTCTTATAACAATGGTTTGTTAGTGGTAACGGCGCTATTAGAACGAACATTAAGTGCTCATATGTAACAACAAAATGTTTGTTCATGTTTAAATAGTCAATGTTGGTTTGATACATTTACCATTCTTAGCTTCCTTTAACCCTGCCGATTCTTTTGAAAATGGGGAAAGGGAAAAAACTCTCTCTGTTTCATTGAAATGTTTTACGAATAAATGACATGGGAAGAGAGAAAGCCGGCAGAAAAAAGCGACTCGTTTTTCCTGTTAAAGTATATCACTTCGATAAGTGGAGATACCTTTATACCTAAGTGGGACGAACATAACTGAAAGAGTGGCTGAGAGTATAAAAAAAAGTTTTCTTTTACACAGTAATACTTTTTGCAGTGTCTACTCTTGTAGGACAAGTTTGTGCAAATTCTTGTTTCCAAGTTTTTTGTCCGTAACATGGACATGTTATGTTATGGTATGGCGGACAGTAAAGTTAACAACATGCGTTTTCCAAAGAAAATAGATACGGCCTTGGTTTTCTCAATGAATATGTATGGGAAGTGAAGTGGGAAGATGAATAGATGCATATAAGAGATATCATCAAGAACAGATACGTACAAGGTTTTTTCCAACTCGCTTGATTCCCAGAAGATCTTTGCATAAATGTATATAAAAAAAAGTAACTAGATTTAATGCGAGCAAACTACAAGTCTAATAACTTCTCTTGTATGGGATGTTTTTCTGGGATTATAAAAGTTTTGTGTAAAAGTACATACGGGGGAAAGTGATATGATGGTGGTTAATTGCTCTGGAAGAGAAAAGCTGGACATAAATGTAACCGTTTTGTTTTTTCTTCACAGATGTGGAGTGCACGTTATGGACATTTGGAATGTGGTATCATTCTGGCACAGTGGAGTCCCGACTCCCTCCAAAAACGAGACAACGAAGGACTCAACCCTGTACAAATTGCAGTTGCTCGAAATTTTGTCAAGTGTGCTTCAGAGTTGGAAAAAATCCAGACGAGTCGTGCAACTCCCGGTTTTGGACAGACTTTGGATACAGAAGATTTCTCTTTGAGTGAGTGTCTCTTTCTCCCAGTATTATGAAAGTAGCACGGCGAGCATCACTTTCACTACGACCATCGCCACAAAACCATCAGCAGTTTAAATACATTTATGTACATGAGGCACTTCAACTATTCCCAGAATAACGGTACATATTTCGTCGTAATAAGGGTTTTATTAGTAGTTTTTTTTGGAGGGACCTTGTTCCGTACACAACTTGCAGAGGCGACATGTTAAGATGTGGGAATAATCACAAAATGATTTAACTTTTAGTGTTTTGGACGTGTGTATTTGCAATAAAAAACTGGATAAGTAATATGCATTTCATTAGTTGGAAAAACTAGATGAAACCTTAAGCGTTTCATAATGAATTAGAACGAATGGGGTCCTCGGCTTTCAAAAAGTTATTTGAAAGTCATAATGCCCACCAAAAGCCCATCACTTTAGTGCAGCAGCATAAGCAAGAACATTTCGAGAATGAGAAGAGTGGCTATACTTATTATGGCCATAATTGCTACCATACTTTTTGCTTTTGGAGCTTTACACTGAGCAAAACTACTTATTTTTAGGTATAGTATTTAGATAAACATGTAAAAATTAAATTAAAACCATCTCTGAGCCATTTGTACAGTTATGACTCTTCATTTGCCATAAGAAGAGGAAAGGAATTACATTCTTTGAATAAACAGCAGCTCTGGTTTATTTTCGACGGAATGGTACAAGTCACATAATATGACCGTCTTTATACTCTCTTTAGGTCTGAAAAGGGATGTCTTTCTGGTGAAATATAATTATACCACTTATCTCTCGCAGACATTTGAAACATAAGTTTTTTTTGGTTTGGTAGTTAGTAAGTAAAGGAAAGGATAACTGTACATGCTTTGGCAGTATGGCTAGTGGTGAGGGTACTATTCTGCAAAAATTGCATACCTTTTCATGAAGACAACTTTGTCTTTTATTATTAAATTTAGCGAATGTAAGCAGATTTCAAGGATCGTCTGGCTCAGTTTCCGACGACTTTGGCTTAAAAGGTACATTTTCTACAATTTATATCTGTTTCGAGCTTACTTATTTTCGCTTCGCTTAAGCTATCTTTTTGTTTAATACTGCTGTGTTGCTTACATTACTTGCACAGTTAAAATGTATGTATGGCTTGGGAGTGAAACGTATGATTCCAGCATTATCCCTTGCTCACTATATGCCTTAATATGTAATTATTGTGTTTGTGCATTAAGAATCGTAAAAATGTACAATAGCTATCTTGAGCAAAAAATAAACGTAAAGCGGAAAAGGAGTTGAAATGTTTTTTTTTCTCCCTTTTTCTCTCTCGTTGTGGCACACAACCATAAAAGACTTGATTAGTCTTGCTCTGTGTGTGAAAGGCTGTGCTGAGTTCTAGTCTATCAATTAGTAATCAGTAGTACAAACTTATACCCCCGCTTCTCTGGAGAAAGTAAGGACCTAGCCAAAGCCACCCAGTATTCGTACAGCTTTTTTGCTCAGGCTTTTGCTTCGCTCATCTCTCTTTTCTCTCCTCTCGTTTTGCGCCACTTTCCCTCGTTTCCTTTTTAACAGATGGGATTTGTTTCTGATTTAGACTGTTTCTTCGGTCAACCGGACACAACTTTGGAGCTTGCCATTCCTTCCGAGGAAGAGTCTCGTGTGTTGACTTTGGCTGAACAGATAATTGCTGCTATGCCTGAGAGAATAAAGGTAAATATAAAAATAGCTTGAGGAAAGGTTACATATACATGCATAATTCCGTAGCAGTATTCTATGGGATAGTTATTGTCACGGAAAAAACATGAAGAAGGGTTTGTACAGAAGGCAGGATGATGATTTTCGTTTTCATCTTTCTTCTGGAAACTAGCGTGTTTGTGAGATGGACGGAGTCTTGCTTGCAATGTATCTAACTATTTAAGCGATCGCTAGGGAAGCTTTTTCGCTCTCGAGAAAAAAAACTATCTTCAGCTCAAGCTTATCTTCGGTACTCCTTGTTGAGCTGCCACTTGGATTGACACAATTTGTCTTGTAAGTGGGCAGGCTGAGTGGCAGATGAATATACTCTATTAATGTAATGGTGGTTGTATATTAAGAGTACGTGAATGTAGTGTTAGAAGCTACTTCACCTTGATAAGTTGAGGAAGCTGTGATTATTTGCACAGGATATGTACAGATGAGATTTTGCCTTTTTACCTCTTTTATTGCTAGCTTTCAACTGGTCTCATCTTTTACAAGGCTTGTCTCTTATTTTGATCCTGCCTTTTCTCTATTTTTTTGCAGAAGGAGAGCTGTGAAGATATGTCACCTTCGGAGTCTCAAGATTCTTCCTCCATCATGAGTAGTGATCCCTCAGAGCAAAATGATTTCACCTTTGAATTCTCTGATAGAAACTATCGGTATGTTTATCCTTCAACTTCAAGTATACAATATTTAGTTTAACTAGTGTAGGTAATTGATATCACCATATAAATTACATGTACATACTCTATCGTGTCCCTATGTCATCGAAGCATACATATGGCGATGATGATGATTCAACTTCCAGTCGCTTAAGGCTGGAATCAGTCTATATGAAAGTCTAAAAGTCCCTATTTGTAGTATTTGCCTATGTAGTCAGCCAAGTTAGGACATCAATTACACAAAATGTTGTTTTGTTTTCTCCAGACAGGAACCATTATCCTCGTAATAAAGTCATCAATTTGTCTTTAATTAGGTACTACGAAACTGGTACACCATGTTCTAGCCTCAGCCCTTCGTCAAGTTGTTTGCAAAGCCCTTGCTCGTCCTCCTTCACTGTTGACTCGCCACAACCCACCACTGCCGACTTTTGTGAATTCTTACAGGCATCAGCTTTCGAAAAGGATTTTTCTAATTTGACTCTCTCGGGTAATCATTTTTTCACTAGTGAAAAACGTTTTAAAATCCCATTTAATGCCGTTCTTTCCTTACTGATAATGACGTAAACCCAACCGTAATTTTTTAAACATTATTGGAACACGCTTTCATCTCTCTCTGTTAGACTTTAATTTGAACTTTACATGAACATTTTTTTAGATCGAGAGCAAAGGGAACTTTATGAAGCGGCTAAAGTTATCCAAAAGGCCTATCGCTCGTACAAAGGACGTAAGAAACTTGAAGAGGAAGAAAAAGAAAAGGCAGCAGCAGTTATTATTCAAAACTACTATCGCCGTTACAAACAGGTCGGTTTTCAAATTTCATTGCTATATTCTTCATTTGGTACACTTACATATTTTATTACATCGAATCGATGTCACGATAGAGGTAAATTAAGTGTACGCGGACATACATTTAACCAGACATCAAAATCATGTTCTGTATAACCTATTATATTTTAAAATTTTCTTGGATAAGTTCTTAATGTGAGACCATGCTGCATTTAGGGAGGAAAAGTACAGAATTTGTATGATTTTTGTTTGTTCAGTTAGAATAGTTGTAATGTCACAAGCTGCACAAAATTGTTCAAAAGCAGTTTCAGAAAGCATGCACCTATAGTCTATGCATGTGGAAGTCATGAACGGTAGCAAATGTTTGGATTCTTTTTAGAGTCACGTCTAAAAATGGAATTCACATTTTAGGGAAAGTGAATGGTATGGATAGCAAGATAGGAAAAAGACTAGGGAAGTAAGCAAGTTAATGCGATTCTGGTTATTCTAGTTGGTTCCTAAGTAAATGACAGTATTTTTTTATACTAATGTATCTAGGTTTCATGTCATGGAAGAAAAGAACCACATAAGGTAGATTTATAAAATGGTCCAAATGAAAATGCAATGTAATGATGGTTGATGATAGTATTGTGGTTCTTTTGGCAGTCCTTGAATAAATGCACCGTTTCACAGTTTTGCAAAATAGGTGGAAAAAAGGAATGTTAGAGAATGGTATGATTCTACTTTGATGGTGCGAAGAAGGCATAAGAATTATAGCTTTCTCCCTATTTTATGCCACCATCTTCACTTTCCTTTTTCCTTTTGGTAATAATAGCAACACTAACAATAATAATAGTAATAATAATATAAAGCTTGGTTTTCCTTTTCTCTCCGTTTTTTATTCAGTACGCCTACCTACGACAAGTTACTCAAGCGGCTTTGGTGATTCAAAACCAGTACAGGAACTATTGCGAGAACAAGAGATTCAAAAAGTCCTCTCAAGACTCTGAGAGTGGATATCTTTTGGCAACAAGGGATCCTTCTTTGCCAAACTCATCTCAGAATCCCGATGCTAACAACTCGCAACAGCACCAACTCCAACAACACCAACAACAACAGCAATGTTCAATGTAAGCTCTCTTTGCACTATTTTTACACTCTCCAGAAAATAAATCTGACTTTTGTACACTCCAAAATTATTTTAGGATTTCTTTGAGAAACTGCATGGAAATGTAAAGCAATTTGCTTTTTTAAAAAAATGCGTTTCCTACCTTTATTTGTGACGTTCATTCACGCAAACATAAATATGCCAAAAAAAAAGAAGAAAAAAATACCCTTTTATTCCCCACATCTCACGTTGCCCCGAATAGCAAAAAAACAAAAGCTTAAAAGATCTCAAGTAAAAAGTATTAAAGCGGAACAAAAAAAAAGCTTTTTCAACTTTCTTACAAGAAAAGAATTTTTAAAAGGAGGAATAAAGTCTAAGTTTTCTTTCTGATTTTAGCAAATAATTTAAAAGTTTGTGAAAGTAAAGCTTTAAAAAGTACAAGTGTGATTGATGCAACCCCGCAAAGTCTTTTGAGTGAGAGAATGCACGGAAAGCCTTGTCATTCTTCTTCTAAAAAAATTAACTTATAGTTGGAGCTCAAATGTTAACCAGGAAACACAGATGAATGCAATTATGCGAAGAAAACGCTCGTTTGCTTACTCAGACAATAGAGTACAAAGTCAAGAGAGAATGAGAAAAAGTATAATACTTCTTTTGAACTGCCTCTTTCCATCCAAACACCAAACAGACCTTCAATTTACTTGATTGCTACTAGAAAGGAACGTTTTTACTTGTCAATGAGAGTACTTTTGCCACAAACCAAGACGATTTCATGATGGAATAAAATAATTAGATTGAGCGAAAAGAAACAATAGCTGAAAGAGCATTAGACAACGCATTAGTTTCTTTTACAAATAATTTGAAGCGCTTTCCCAATAAAAACAAGTTGAGGAATGCCTATGTTATGATAAAACAAGAATTTCCCATGTATAAAAATATGAATCATCTGAATTTATTGTACATTCCGATTTGACAAATATAATGAGTTTATCAAGGTTTTCGTCGTTACGTTTGGCATTTCATCACTAAAAATTAATCAATCTAATGTGATTCTTTTTTTATTTTAGGAGGCAATTTTCACAAAGAAAACAACACCAAGCAGCCAAAAAAATCCAGCAATTTATGAGACAGTCTAAAACAAAGTGAGTGCGATGCCAGTTAAATGTCTTTCCAATATTTTTTTTTTCGAAAACAGTTTTCTTTTCTTGGGGATGATTGATGATAACTAACTTTTTT
>JAANSQ010000292.1:0-28006 GCA_036850885.1 Lepidocyrtinus dapeste
TCTTGACTACGGGATGCGTTTAGGTTTGTCATGAGCATGAGTTGAATAGAATAATGAATTGAATTTAATGCAATAAAAATATAAGTTTAGTCAGCCCTTACTTCCTTTAAGCATAATAAAGATTGTATACAATACGTTTCATTTTCGTTTGGAAGGACCTTAGCGTAGTTCACATCATCATTTGAATTTTTATGCATTCATCTCATTATCCCAGCTGAATTTTGATGGTAAGAAAAAAAAACATTAAAGAGGAGAAAGTGTTGGTTCTTTGTATGTTGTGTTGTCTTGCAAAGTGGATTCGTCACCATGTACAATCATATTAACCGTAATGTACTAATGCATCTTAACTACCGCCGTACGATGCTGTATCGACTGCATTGTTTAATCTTCTTTCGTCATTCCCATACCGTACCAGCAGCATTAATAGATTTGCATGTGAATCATCTTGGGTTGCTGTGTTACGACACTCTTTCGAAATGAGGGATGACACGTGTCAGTTTTTTCAAAGAAGGTATGATTTGTTGATGGGTTGAGGGCCACATTACATAAGTATTTAGTGAGTGACTGTACTAGCCATTTCCATGAGGAAGGTGGCCAAAGGTTAAAGTGAAGAAACGCGTTTTTATTTTTAATGGCTTCTTTGCATCTTTGGCAAATCCTCTTTGCGATTTAGTCTTCGCGTGTCCTTTTTTCGCGTTATTGTTTTCCTTTTCTTGAATTTTACGACATTTTTTTCATATACTGCGCGCGCAATATGTTAAATTCAGAAAGTATAAGATGAAAAGTAGGGAATATTCGTAAAGTTTTATCTTATTTGAATGGTCATGGACCACTTTCGAAATATTTATCGTAAAGGAAAAGTCAGAATGACAATGAGGAGCGAGAACAAGATAAGTTTGTCTCAACTGAATTTTATTGCCAAGGTTTCTGCTATCTGCATAACCATCAGGTAGAAATGAATGAATGAAACGACATCATATTTATTTACGTTAAGCTAAGCAGCGGCCTAGAGGGTTCTCAGTTTGTGTAAATGAACTGCAGATGTGTAACACTTTATTTGCTCATGGTTCCTTGTTCTTTCTTCGGAGCACACCCAACCCTTTGAGGAAATAAAAGGAAGAAACAAACAGACAGAGAGAGAAAAAGTTTAATGAAATGTAGCCCGCTTTTCAATTTCAATGTGAACCTTAGACAAAATGTGCTAACAAAATTATACAAATTCTAAGGAGCATGATATTTTTTGGAGCGGACCCACATTCTCTTAAACAAACGTGACTTTTCAAAAGGAATCCTTGATGGAGTATAAAGTACGAGAAGAAAGCAAAGAAACTCCTATAATGACCCGTACATGATCTGGGAATTTTACTATTTCGGGACACTCTTTTCCTGACTTAAAACAAACAGATGATGTACCAACGAGCAAAACTTTTCCAAACCAATTTGTTTTTCTTATGCTGGCCGGGGTTCTCTTTGCCTCTCATTCAAATTGCAAAAAGGACAAGTGTGTCAAGAAAAAGATGAAGACGCGCTGCGCTCCGAAATGAGCGAGGTGGGAAGTCTCAAAGGAGTATGAGCAAAGTTTTTAAGTAAATGTGTACTAAAGAACAAGAAATTTATACTTCTCTCATGAATTTCAACTAACAGTTTAGAGATGTGAATGCAATGTCAGCAGCAGCAGTCCTTGTTTTACTTTCCATGTTCTGCAAAATCCTTAAGACATTTTTCCTATTTGCATAATTGCTTTTTGAGCAACGCTTATTTCTACGGGAAGGAGTGACCGATGAATGTATGTGGACATGGTTATATTTGGTTCTTTCGCAGAACGGTTAAAATCCTTTCTGGGTTATTTTTTAAAAATGAATTTTCTATTCATCAAATAGCGCCAGAAGCTATATACCCGGAAGATTTAATTGTAAAGTGAACTTCCTTCCGTTGACGCTTTCTAGTAACAATTTCCTATATCAGCGTGCGGTTGGAAATTCGCAAAGAGAAATTTAAAGTAAACTCAATTTCCATCCTTGAGCTAGCTGGAAAAGTGAATGCGGAGTTGAAATCAAAATATGTTTATTTTTCTTCAAAAGTGTTTAAAATTTTGTAGCGTATTCGTCTTCTTCCACAAACAAAGCTACCTTTGACGGAATCGCATGTGAATCTTAAATTTGTAGAACATCAAAATAACTCGGTCTACCTACTACATAGGATAGAGTTTATCAGCCTCATAGATCCAAAATCCAACCTTCGCATACCACATTTTTTTTCTGAAATCGTGCAGCTACCATAATTGAATTGAAATTTGCCAAAAATAAACATTTTTCACTAGTGAAATGTGGTATTGGGTGGAGGGCTGGTCGTATTGTACTATTTTACTTAGGGAAACGCTCTAGCTTTACTAGTTTTATCTGTAAGGAGGAATATTTTTAAAATTTTACATTTGCAAACATACATACATAATTCGTAAGAATTTTATTTTTGGCTGAAACTTGATCAAGTTCGAAGCATTTTTTATGGACGAGTTGCGTACGTACCTATAAAAGCACCCTTTTTTTGCTGAGACTAGATGCTAGTTTAAGTTTCTAGGAATCCATGTTCTTCTTATAGTACACTCTACATACGCATGCAACTCGAGTTATTCACTTTTTGCAGTTGACCGCAACTAACTGCAGAAAAGTCAGAGTAATATAGATGCAAGAACATTGTTTCTTGGCTTGAGGAACAAGAAGTAAAACAACGTCGTATTAATAAATGCATGTATCTTGTATAGCGATTGAATGCTCTTGTTGGTCTTGACTCTGTCTTGTCTTGAGGCATAAGGAAATCCTTTCTTAGTGTAAACTTGTGTGATATGCTGTGTGCACTAGCTAAAAAAAATCTTTGAAAATGCATAACGATCATGCTACTTTGTGGTTAAAAGAACACCTTTTTTGAACGCCAAAGATCAAAAAAGAGCGAGAGAGACTTTATACAAAGTATAAAATAGCTTCGAACAATGTTTTCCTTAAGCAGAATTACTTTTTTGCGAGTTACACGGTGACTTGACTAAATACACATGGTAGTTTATATACGTTACTATAAGAGTCCTGTTTTTACATAAAAAACAATCTGGTCAAGTAATGTAAGGATTTATGGTCAACAAACTCAAATGCGAGCTGTTTCGATTTAGCTGTGCGCAAGTTAGAAGAAAGGTTTGAATCATTGAAAGCATACAATGTAATATTACTTACGTGGTAGGCCATATGCAAGTTTAAATATACTTGTATAGTAGAATGGATACGAATGTTGATACGATGTATATAGTGAATACTATTCTGTCTTTAAAAAAACTTCAACTAAACGGCAAAGTCCAAGAAAACTGAAAAAGAAACTCCCTTGAATGTGTCGTGCAATTTCTGTCGCAAGCATGCTTACTATGCGCATAAATTTAACGGATTGAATCAAATCTTTCTTCTACTTTAACATTATCCTAGAGCAAGGGCACGTCTTCTCAAGGTACAGGGGATTGGATACATTGATTGGGTAAAAAAAATATCCGAATCATTGTCATAAATATTACATCATATTCTCAAGAAAAAAACTATGTCATATCAATTAAATTTCTGAGTGTGTTGTATCACATTGCTAGATGTTTTATGTAACTTCTAGTCGAATGATTTTTCGAGCAATAAATTTATAACATGCAATGCTCCAAAGCCCATAACGTATTCACATTCCAAGATTTTCCAAAAAAAAGTCTACATGTAATTGTAACGTTATATAAATTTACGACTTGGACGTGGCAATGACGCATTCATGGACCTTGTCATGAGAAACGTCGAGCTCGAATCCTAACCTCATCCACTATTTCACCGAAGAAAGATATTTCGTGCAAGGCTGAGTTACAAGGAATATAATAAGTTGCATTCTTTCTTACTTTCATTTTGGATCGGATATGAAAGAAAAAGTTTAAGCGAGTTTGGCAATCTTTTGCGTTTCCCTGTTTTGTGGCATTGGTTTCTTAATTCTAATTTAAAGGCAAAACACGCAGGGAAAACCCACTGACCTCCCTGAAAGATCGTGAAACCGTCATGGGTTGTCTACTTTATTTCTTACAGTACCACTGCATAAAAAAAGAGTTGATCCATGTTCAAGTGTATTCCATTCCCAAACTAACTATATGTTTAACTGACCAATTCAAAGAGTTTACGCGGGACTTGACTTTGGCTACCGAAATTCCATTGAAGGCTAAAGCAAATCGTTGGAAGTCATGCTGAAAATGTGCAATTTGTTCATGTTCCTTATTACAGTACTACAGCTTTATGCTCTTTCAAAACTATGATGGTTATAGTTTCCTTAATTTAGACAAAGCACACAGGGTTTTCGAGAGAGGTGTCCCATTTTCAAAATTATGGGATGAAGAGCACACAAAAAAAAAGTTGTATTTAATATGTATTTTCCTTTTCTTCCGTCCTTGTGCTACTGCTGTCATATCAAGCAAAAAATAAAAAGTTTGCAATAGACTCTGGGAGGATGTGGGATTGCTCAGTGTAGTCTACTCTAAAGAAATGAACCAAGATAAAGTAAAATAAGTGAGGCTATTATGTGCATCTATTTACAATTTAAGCCTTGCAATGACTCTTGCGACAAATTTCAGCAAGGCAAACTTTTCTTCTTGAGCCACCATCTACTATAATTTAGGTAATGACTCTTTCAAACGCTAAATTAAAACGAATCTCTCCTGTTTAAAAGCCCATAAAATGGTACTTTCAGATGATAATTTTCAGACCTATAATATTCAAGCACAATTTGCGATTATCCTGGTTCAAATTTCTTTTCTCTTTATTCAACCGTGCGAAAACGACTTTGCTTTTGAGAAGGAAATACCCAGTCCCTAAAGTTTCAACATGACTTGAAACTTGAAAGCGATATTATGAAAATTGTAAAGCAGATAAGACTACCAAGACGAAATTAACTACGCGAGCGGATTTTGGTTTGGAAAATGCGTAACGGACTTGCATTGATTAGGATTTAGGAGACACATTCAATAGAAAATATTGGATTGGACTTTACTTAAAAAATTGATGCTGGTGGTGGCCATGAATATTTCTTAAGCCTCCAATTCAATTCCGTAATCCTCCTCACAATTTTTTTCCACTTGAGGCAAACAGATGAACACATCCGTCAGGATTGTTATTGTTTTTAGTATTTTTTTATCGATATCTCATCTCTAATTTAGACAAATTCAAGCAATATTACTGGCATAAATTGGATGAATGCAGTTTACAAGCTTAATCTTACTTCCATTCTTCATTTATGAGCCGAACGAAACAGATTAGAGAAAAAAGTTTAAAAGGTTAAATGACCTTGTTTTGTTTTTTGTTTATATATTTTATTGCATACGAAGTGTGTGTAGGACGCGGGTGAACTGCCATTTGCTAGAGATCGTTTGGATTTTTTTTTGGTGTGCTCGTGCTACGCTGCTTTTAAACAGTTTGTGTATTTTGTGCTATCAGATCGTCATTGCTGATGCTAATTAGGGAACTCGTTATCTTCCAAGTGGAGCTAATAGCACAATTGCGAATACCTCACCGATTGGAATGCAATTTGGTATTGGCAGTTTTAGTCACTCGCGCCAACAAGAAACTAAGTTTATTTGATCGTTAACTCCGATTTTATTTTAAAATAGAGAGAGTATCGTAAGGGGAGCATGGGAACGTATACTATTACGGCGATTTTCTCTGATTACCATCTGCTTCATTTTCAAAATGAATTTAGTGATAAAATCTCCTTGGGCTTGTAGAGATTACAAGACTGACTCCTTTTTTTTTTCATTTTTTTCTCAAGATTGCGTTATTAAGATATAAAAAAGGAACTTGTGCCAATATTGCACACAATGATAGGATCATTAATGTTTGAAACAATGCAATTATTACATATCTCGAAATTGAAACATATTGCATGTTATATTCGATAATTGAGTTTCGTACCTAAATACAGGCTGAAATGTTAAGTTCAACATTCAACTTCCATATTTGTACTTGCAGTAAAGGTGGACCTTGAAAAAAATGAAGCAACAACGGCAGCATCCCATTCGTGTTGTTGCTATAGTTTGTAGCCACGCTGGACCTTGCCTTTGCAGGAAAGTGTACTGTTAACTGTTATATCGCTGCCCTGGGACACTTTTGAATGTTATGGTCAATTTAATGTACATCTGAAGATTGCCACACTACACTTTTATGTTTACTTGCGATTAGTTTGCGATCGGGATCACATTTAAGAATTGTATTTCATCCATTCTACACATCTACACCCAATTTAATTCCTAAGCTGAAAAATCGTCCTCATTTTTTTATTCAGAAAATCAATGATTTGGTCTACTTCCATCCTTTTAATTTTAGCGAGCATCGAAAATCACTTGTAAAAACATTTTTATGTCTATGATAAGATGTGGGGATGTAAGAAAAACTTAATTTATTTGTCATTCATCATTTCAAGATTGTCAATACAAGTTCATATCTACCTATATTTTTTGACAAGGTAATGTGTTGGTCTACTTACTACCTGTTACGATACTAAGCGAATCGTATGAAACTAGTATATCATCATTAGTATCGAATGGAGCGAGACGCAAGAAATAAAATATTTCACTCGGATGACTCTTAAAGAAGAAATGCTACGCCTTGTTTTAAAGCTACAGACAAAGAACAAAGGCCAGCCTAAAAGCTGACAATGAGTTGCGAATGAGAACATAGGTGAAAAGGATGGGCTTGTACTGAACCGCTGCATCAAATGAGAAAGAAAATGAGAAGAAAACCATATTAATAAAATTTGCGAAAGAGTACAAATGCAAATAACGAATGTGTCTACTCAACATCTCATGTCAGGTTTCTAGCTGTTGAAACAACTTCCTATCTTTTATGCCTCCGCTTTGTATCGTAAATTTCTAGTTCTTTTCACTTATTCAGTACATCGCTTTTTGCAAAATAAGAGTTGTGTGATTAAGGACTAGTTGAGCAAGTACCAAGAAAGATATTAACAAAGAGAAACCAGGCTGGCTGAATGGAATGGTGGTGGAGTACCGTTACGCAACTCAACTAGTATTACTCCCACCAAAAAAATGTCTGCGAGGAGGGAAATGGATGCCATCGTTATTATAATCATGAGACTTGGTACTCCTTCACGTAGAGGCTAAATTAGAGAAAATTTGAATAGCATTAGGGATCATGTAGACTTACCAAATTTCTCATTTTTTTTGTCTTAGACTAGGCACTATTATCCATATTATGTCATGAAAATGATTAAAATAGAAGAGATGGCAATGAGGATGATAGAGCTGCCGGGACGGCCATATGTATTTTCTTGTAATCTCCATTTGCTTCAATGACAATAATGAATTGAGGTCATACAATTTAATCGTCGACATTTTCAAAGAAAATGTGATTTCGAACAGAGATAAAATGGTTACTCTCATCACTTAACAGTTTAGCTCCGTACGCCATACCAAACTTGGAGAGGAAAATACAGTTTGAAAAAAGGGTAAATAATGTGAGTACACTTTCGGGAGAAAAAGTGCAAAATCATGACAAGATTGAGAGAGAGAGAGGCATATTGGAATGGATTTTTATGTAGTATTCGGCTAATTACCGATTCAATGTCAGTAATTACGAAATAAATGTGTGACTTTGCGCATTTGTTTGTACAAAAAGGTTTTGTGTCAAGTTTAATACTAGACTCGTGAATCCCTGTTTTGAAGAAAGGAATTGTGAGCGATTGCAAAGCAGCGTGATTCATAGAGCGTGTTAGACACCTCATCAGCGTACGATGATGATGATGATGACTAAGACGCTGTTTTTAGAGAACCTTATGGTCCTTAATTTAAAAAGAAGAAAAATGTGACTAAAAATGGAGCTGAGAAACACATGCTATTTTACATGATTTGTTATGGCTGCCAAAGGGAAGCATTAACATTGAGTGGTTGTAGCAAAACTAGCAGATTTAATAGTTTCGTGCGTATTATGCTTCTTACTTAATGCTTAAATGGGGGACTTAATACATTCAAAAGTAAAATATTTAATGTGTTTCTTGCACAACAACCTCAAGTCCATTTTCAAATGTTTTGCAAGAAGCAACGTCTCAACAAAATTGGTGAGCTATGGCGGTACTCTAAACTATTACCATGCCAATTGCTCTTGAAATTACGTGGAAAAGGTGTTCGTTTTATAAATAGGTATCCAGAAAAAAAGATTTTCGTACTGATTCAACTCTACTTATTACTCAATATTGTTATGCATTTTTGTCAATGCGTTCGCTACTGTACACAACCCCCTTCATAAAATAAATGTTTTAGCTTTCATTCAAACAAATAAAATTTATATGATTGTTAGCATGTCGAAACTTTTTTTGTTTATTATACCAGTTAGACAACTCTTCTTGAAGCATACAAATGAGGTGTGTGCCTACTTAACATTTATAATATTTCATTATGAAGTGTACGATTTCTCAAAGCGTTATACTTTTGTGTATGAGCCTAAGCAAAATTTTTGTATCTGTAGATAAATTCAAATTCGGATAAGGTCCCGCTCTACGTGTGACTCTTGTCTTGGGCGAGTTTAAAAAATGGAAATTTTTCCACCGGCTGATTTCAATTTAAGCTTTATATCTTTTATAAAAGGATGTGGCGGCTGAAAAAGGCTCGTTTTATATGCTTCCTTGTCTCGCATGATAAACGTATGGTGGGTAACGGTTGCAAATATGTAGCAATTAAAGGAGAGCCAGATGGTATTACACTTAAGCTAATAATGATTAGAGACATGAACGCTACTTTTCCATTTAAAGATATGTATATTATGGCTGACCATTAAAGATAGCTTTGCGATAATACTTAGGCTACCTTTTAGATACAAGTCGACGAACTCAATAGCAAAATTCTCTAGAAGAAGTAGCACAAGTTAGGTATTTCAATTGATACTTAAAATTTTCCCATCACACTGAATGCCTACGCCAATACGTGGATTCCAATATGGAAAATTTTCTCTAGTGCCAATGATTCAGATGACATGTTATATGCTTCGTGAAGCAAGTCAAATTGTCGAAGGAATTCGCGCATATCATTACAAGCTTCGAAGCTGCGGGAGACCTAGTTTCTTAGTACATTTGTACACGCATTACTCCGCCGGTTTAAGAAAGAAAGCCCAGGGAAATGTAATTCTAGTATATGGCATGTTCTACAACACAAACGAGGAAAATGACAAACTGGTAAGACTTTTGATCAGTGCGTCCCAAGAAACGTTTTGACGCTGCGGAGGCCACTTTATGCTCCGAATGTGAGTAAGATAACTCATGTCATGCAAAGTGCTATGAGGAAACGAGCATTGCCTTTTTGTACGGCTTATTGCGTGTACTGTGTTTATGCAAAATGAGATGAGTAAATAACCTCCGCAAATGTAGTCTATTTACATGGTATGTTTCTATTGGACAGATTTTGTCACTAGAGCTTAGAAAAAAAGTCGCCACCGCCTTTTGAAAATTCAGTTTTTTTATCCTAGACTGATACTCTGCGTTTTCTAAAAAAAAGTGCTAGGGATTGAAGCCAAAGTGAATCAAGTTGTCTATTCAATTGAAGCTAAGCCGGGCTTATGTTTTACTAGGTAAAATCATGATATGCCGTGTGTGTATGTAGTGTCTCCGAAAATTTATAGTGGTATCTTTTCTGGCACGAATATCACGTTCCACTTCCTATCATTTAGTTAAACGTACCTCCATTATTTTGGGAACGAATGATAATGGAATGTTTGCTGCTCATAAATTTTGCTTGCTTGTGCGTGTACATGTCTATGCGTACGTATCTGCATGCACATTCATTTAAATGCCAGTTACTGTTGTTACTTGATTGATCTGCTTTTCCCGCAAGAGATAAAAGTAAGCTTGAACCTTTACTTCTATTTCGCTAGTCATCTTCTACTTCCGCTTTTGGTCTGTAGATATAGCATTTCATGTAGGAGAATGTGCACGAGTCCGTGACTGATTGCAGAATTTTGAACGGTCCAGTGGGACTTTTTCCGAGCCTAAAATTTCAATTGAGTTGGTAGAAGGGTAATCGTGAAAGTAATAATACAATGCAACGGTAGGTAATGACTCTGCTTGGACTCTTTTGTTCTTGCTTGCTCTATACAAACTTTTCAAATTTGAGGAGAATGAGTCGTTAAAAAGAGTCGTTGGAGTGGGAAACAAAAATTAATAGCTTTTATCACTCCGATGATCGGTCAGAGTTAGAAGCATTAGGGATAGTCCAACTATACTCATATAAACGTAAAGGGCATTGAGCAAACTGGGTTTTCATCCTTTACAACATTTCTGAAGAATTTCGCGAACAATGCGATATAGTCATAGTCAAGTTTTAAAATGAGGTTCGGATTATTGAAAAATTAAAGTGTAAATTAAAGTTTCAACTAGAGCCAAGGCAATTTCAGTGGGCTGTTATGGTATAGGGAAATGTAGCCCTTGTAAGAGAATTTTTGTTGGCCACATTTTCCCTCATTTGCATATTATGTATTTAGGCACATTTTTTCTATGTAGTGGCCAGAAAGCATAATGAATATATTCATAACAGTTGAAAAGACTCTTTGTGCTAAATTCAACGGCAGACAAGGATGTCTCATTGTGATAATGTTGAATCATTCAAGCTGCTGCACAACTTAAGCTTTTGATACAGAGGCTAGCTCGAGGCAAACAGAAGTGTTAATGACATCTAAGAAATGATGACAAGTGTCTTCAGTACCACTACCGGTTCACTCTTTTTGTGAAAGACTCGATTTTAATTCCGCCAGCCAAGTTTTTTGTTGGTGTTGATGTTTACTGTCGATTGTGAAAAGGAAGTAGGTATATTAGCTCTGCATGATTCACAAAGTCTTGAGTATAAGCGCACGTATGAAAATTATGAATGGATCTTGCGCATTAGTTGGCTCTTTCGGGGAAACGTCATTTTCACTTTGTCTCCCTAAACTACATTATATATTAGCCATGATTATGTATTGCTACCGCGTACGATAGCAGATGTCTGCCCTATACACTTTTAATTTGTTGATTTATGCCGACAACTCTAACGTGAATATTGACAACTTGTGTTCATCATTAACGGGAAATTGTGTCGTTTTCCAATCAACATTTTCTTTCATCTCAGTGCACAGTAAATAAAATATGCTGGTTTAATGGACGTCTGTCGAAGAAATCGTTGAGGATGCACTAAACAGAGAATGTAGAATTTGAAGAAAGTTTCGCGAATTTTTTTTATTCCTTTTTAGATAATGAAAAAGTAGTGGATGCAACAAAAGCCCATCACATTTGTTTTCTTTTTGACAAAAGGTGTTTAACAATGTTGCTAATGATGACATTACAAGCTTTACATAAGAAGACCAAAGTGTGCATGTGTATGTGCATGTATATATCAATAACAATTAAAGTGCAACAGTCTCACATCCTCATCATCAAGATCATTGTCGACTTTCCAATCATTCACTTTGTTTTCATGCGGAGTGAGCCTCGTTGAAATAATGTAATTTACGCTAGATACAAAAAATAAATAAATAAAGAGGATTTTTATTACCTTAGCGAAAGTTCTCGTTACAAGAGAAAAAGTTGATGTAGTGTCAATTCTCGTCTTCCCCTTTTTAAAATGTCAAAACAATATGACAAGGAATTGTTCAATGGAGACGTGCAAATTGAAGACTTAAAGAGTAGCTAGATCGACAAGAGATATTATTGTCACGTGCACAGTTCCCAGCTACATTACATCATTTACTAGAGAGAAGTTACTTTAGAGAAATTTTTTAATTCATTTAATGAACAAATGAAACTTGAGATGATGCGTGAAGAGATCTTTACGTGAGACAAAAACTGCATTTGTATAAATAGCAGTTAATGTGAAACCTACCATCATAATAAAGAGTCTTCACAGGAAGTGAAGTAATACTATAACTTCTTTTTTGAGTCGTTTGTTTACGTTGGGATTGCACTTTGAAAAAAAGAATAAAAAAAGGAGATTCTACATTTTTGAATCTTTGACTTGATCTACATCTCATAATTTGTACGACTCATTGATTTCTCAACAGGTTAATTCGACTAGTTTCTTTTGTTGTGAAGGACATGTTGCAGAGATGAATATTTACATAGTTTTTAGATTTTCTACCTAGCCAATAGGTAAAGGTCGGCTTATGCAAAAAGGAAAAACTTGAATTCAAAGTGTATGAATTTCAGTCCCAAGAGGATGCTACTAGCTATGGCTATATGGATCACTTTTTTCATTCAGTGGATTTAAATTACGTAGCAGATGTTTATACTTCCAAACTCGCTCTTCTACTTTGATGGCGAAAAAGGCGCTATTATTAAATTTAATGATTCCGCTTGTATAATGAAATAAGTGTATTTTTTTTATAGGCGGAATTACATCTGATTTGACGATTATGATATAAAAAGAGTAATAATGAGAAAAGGATGGTTTCTGTAGTTTGCATATGCAATTGTCATTACTGTAGCTTATTACACTTCATCTGACCATATTTAAATGGAGAGAGAGGGAGAGGATGTAACTCTGTGATGAGGGAATGATGGATGGTAATACGAACAGACGAATGGCTTATCTCCTTTTTTAAACTAATTGTCTCTGCAAAAAGGATTGTTACACGCTACCTAAGCCTAAATTGCATTTAGTTTCATTGACAACGGCTTTTGTCATTGGTGGCGGCGATGTCTCCAAAATGAAAGGATGTACGCAGTTGTCATTGTCGTTCATGTCAACACAGCAATTTGACTGAATGAAATTTTAAATGCTGGCAATCTTCAAAGACTTAATGGCTGTTGAGCTTTTTAAGTAATATATTGAGAGTCGAGAATTTACTTAATTTTCCATTTTAATGGAAACTTCTTTCTTGGGACCTGACAATTATTTGATGTTTTTACATCATTTTCATGTTTTTACTCAATTTACGATGCGATATAACATTGAACGTCAGCAATTTCAGCGCAGTATGTAAATATTCTGAGGATTTCATTCTGGGAAAACACGACCTTTGCTAAGAATGTACTTGAGTTATTTCTGAATCGTTTCTACTTGAATTACTTGCTATAAAGGGATTCCTACTTGTATAATTTGAAGGCAATATTGTCGGTGAAAAGGAAAACTTTGCCTAAGGGAGGACGCAGATGGATGACGATTGGGAATATCAGGATGTCCGCTGTTTTGCTTCAAGACATTACTTGATAACATAGCGTGATGACGACGGGCGGGATTGACTCTACAGACTGCTGATGCAGTTTCAAAACTTATTTTTATGCGAAATAATATTTGCGTTTTTGATCTATCAGACAGAACCGATCAGTAGTCTACGAGTCAAAGTTGCAATAATGTCGTTTTACACAGAAAGTAGGGAAACACTTGCAATCCATCGATTCATTGCTATAGGCCGTTTTCTTGTGGGAAATCAAGCATTAACTGAAAGAAATCGTTTGCGCTTCTGCCATGCTCTAGGGAATAGTGATGATCATGAGATGTAAAGTAGAAAGCTCATTTCCTTTCTGTTGTGCTACTGAACTCTAAAGGATAAAATTTATTTGTACTATAAGCGCACATTTTTATCGTTATATGTGACTGTCTCAAGTCTCAACATCAACACTGCCAAAAAACTATTTGATCCGTCTGTGCTAAAAAAAAACTTGAGAAAACGACAAAGATGTGACTGCACTTTGTTAGTTGGATTGGCGGTGGAAGGACAAAGATCTTTAGAAAATCTGGTTTCGTTCAAGTACACAACTGTATTATACATGTTGGAAAGTTAATAGAGTATTAAATATATAAAGTTCGATTTTCACTTGATATTTATTGATCCCATACTTAAGAGGGTGACTGTTAACTGAACTGGAACCAGCTGTAAGAGGTTTTTGATGATCTATGGGAATAAAATTGTCAGGATGGATGGACGGCTTGATGCTTTTGGCAGAGTATTGAAATTAAACCTTGAAACTTTCTTTGAAGAACTGATGTTTCAAACGAGGTTAACAGTAGAAAACTTGTTCAAAGCTTTGCGACTTGATAGTAAATAATATATTTGCGCTAGCTTGTTTACTACTCACTTTATCTCGCCATGTGTAACAAATGCGCGTTTCAAGGGCTTAATTGAAATTTGATTTCTTTTAAAAATCTATAGAATCTCATGCTTTTACCATTTGCTGCTATTTGCTTTAAAAAATCTGTTTAAATGTTTGTTTTTCAGTGATGTAATCCTAGAAAATGTATTTGTGTATTGCAGGTGATTGACTTTGGCTCCAGTTGTTATGAAAACCAGAGAGTTTACACCTACATTCAGTCACGATTTTATCGAGCCCCTGAAGTCATTCTTGGAGCCAAGTATGGCCTACCAATTGATATGTGGAGGTAAGTTCATTTAGGTTTTTTCCACAGAGTCGTTTTTATCCTTTCGCGGAAATCTCTTTTCTAAAAAAGTACGGTTGATAAATCGAATACAAAATACGATTTTTCCATATTTTTCTAGTCTTGGATGTATCCTCGCAGAACTTTTTACAGGATACCCTTTGCTTCCAGGTGAGTCATATCAAATGAAGCTGTTGCTTTCAGTAGAACTTCTAGCGTATGGGTAGAGTATTAAGATTTTGCAATTTTTTCCTTTATAAACGCGCTTTGTTCAATACTATGCTTTCAGGTGAAGATGAGGCGGACCAATTGGCTTGCATGATTGAGTTGCTAGGAATGCCTCCACCAAAGCTACTTGAAGTTTCCAGAAGAGCGAAGAATTTCATAAGGTAACGTTATAAACCTTGACACAGATTTTTATTAACGTATGACGGAATTCTTTAGCTTAGTTCGGGAGTATTTATTTCATGCAAGAATGCATCTCATCTTTATTGCATTTTAGTTCGAAAGGATACCCTCGATATTGTGAAGCACAATCTCTGGCGGATGGAACAACTATTCTAACTGGAGGACGCTCTAGACGCGGTAAACTTAGAGGACCTCCTGGATCTCGTGATCTACAGGTAAGGATGTCTTGATCCGAAATTATCTATTTCATTTTTAGGAATTCGTTCAATTTGTTGAAGGACGAGTTTGAACCGCTTTTCATTCTTTTCTTTAGACTGCACTTAAAGGCTGTGAAGATCCCCTTTTTGTGGACTTCATTCGTCGATGCTTAGAATGGGACCCGAACACTCGCCTTACGCCATCTGCAGCTCTACGACATCCCTGGTTGAGACGAAGACTTCCTCGCACTCCTGCTGATAAGGTGACTTACTATTTCCATTTTACTTTCATAAAAACGAATAACAATCAATCACTATCTATGCATTATGCATTGGGTGGATTGTTAAACATGATCATAATCACCAAGGTAGACAAAATGCCAACTCATGTTATTTCTTCAATGGGGTTCTTCCCATCGGCAAATTGTTTCCCGCGACTTGTGCTCTCATTAAAATGTATAGTTATATTTTGATCTCGGCATCGTTCCATATCATTATCTGCGAATATTATTGATATTATCGTATCGTTAACCATGTTAAGCTTCCAGCTTGTCTAGATCATAAAGCTTATAGTACTAAGTCCGCAGGTCTAGCATTTTGTGAAGTAAAAACCAAGTAGTTTGTTTTATGTTTTATTGCTACATCAGCATGTGCTACTTTCTCACGACGGCCATTGAAATAAATAGACCGGTGGTCGCACTGACAATGGCCATCAAGTTTAGTAGGGAGCATGGAGCACACATGAAAAATGTCCCACGTTATTTCTATCAGGGACGTCACGAAAAGTGCTGGCGAATTGTATTGAATGGTTGTTTGGTTGGTGTTTGACCGGTGAGAAATGGACTCAATTTCGTGGAACCATTATGAGCTTCATTGCAAGACACAAACATATTATGTCTGTGCTTACAATTGGAAAGTAAACAAACTTGATAAATCACTGAATCTCGAATTAAATCCAATTTATTCATTTTGAATTTCGAAAGCAGTTTTTATTTGCTTCATCAGAGTCTTTCGTCCTCCAATTCTGAAATTTCAATATGATTCCATGGGCGTCTAGAATGTGATATTTATGATATGAAGAAATATTTAACTCTTACTGAATTCCATGACTTTATCATACAGATTCAGATAAGAAGCATAGTGTATGTAATTTTTAGGGCGGTTAGATCACCTCCAAAGACTCAAAGAGATTAAAAGACGAGTAAAGAAATTTATTCCGATCATGGTAGAATTTCGTCATTTAAACTGCATTATTAACAACGTTGCTTCATCTTACAATTGCAATACACTATTTCCATAAGCAGTCGTTCTTGAGAAATCATTGGGGGCTTTCTAGAAGATCAGTCTTCTTCGTCTGGCTGAACACCTACGTTTTCAGGGGAAAATACTTAGGCACGTTGGTTAGAAGTTTACCGTCGCTTGCATGTCACAAAAATGAGATCATTACTATGTCCTGACAGAAAGATTTCTAGTTAGTTGATAAGTATTCAACCGAAATGATCAGCACGCTGTAGAAGTTGTCTCTTTGTCACGTTATTATATTCTTCTTGGAACGTCGCGACCTCTTTTAAGCATAGATTCGTAATCATAACGGCAGAGCTATGTATAAGTGTACTTCAAGCGTAAGTGAAAAGGCGCACAGGCAGAATTATTCGCCTGATTGTCATCAGGATTTAAAGAACAAAAAGCTTCTGAAAAATCTATTAGACTGTGTTAACTTGAATTGATAGTTTAAATTTGATTTGGTCTGGAACAGATGTATTTGCAATTCATAATACAAAATTGTGTATGTCGCGACAACTTCAAGACACTTTTAAGGCTGCTAGCTCGCAGCCTTTTCCTAGGAATGAGATGAAAGGATGTTGAGTTGGCTTCATTTCATTTCCCAGAAAGCATAAGTTGATGCTCTTGAGCTGATTAGATTTTCGCAAGAAGTAAGTATACAATACATTCAAGTTGAAAAATAATACGGATAAATTTCCCAAGGTTAATTGAGATTTCAAAGTCAAGCTGAAAACAAGTAACGAGACTTTTTTTTTCCTTTGTCAACTTTCGTCCAGCTGAGCCTGTACGAAAGGGACACTTTGTGTTGCTTTAATTAGCCAATTTTGTATGACTTCTACAAAGAAAAGTTTGTCTTTTGAAATTGTTCAAGTTCACCAAGTTTGTTACGTTAGACCTTCACGCTGAAACCGAGAAAAAGTTATTTTTCATGGAGAACTACAATAGTTGAATAATTGGGGCCTTGGTTCATTTTAAACGAGAAAGTTAACTAGAATTTTTACTTGTGATGTTTTCCTTTGAAAAAAAGAGCGATAGATGCTGTCTACCTTCCGGACAGGAAATTTCAATCAAGTGTGGTGGAAATGTATGTACAAATCATTTGGTAAGCTCTAAGGAAGACAGGTCCTGAGCCCCTCAGTCCAAGGTTGTATACACTGTGTTTGTCTCTTTTGCTTTCTGGTATTGGGACAGGCGTTACACATCAGACACGCTTTTGCAACGTTTCATTTCCTCTAGTCAACGACGTGGCGTATATGTAGGTTAAAAGATTCTGTTTCTTACACTGACTGACAAATGCATGCGCTTAATTTCCAGAAATCGGAACTTGGAGAGGAAGCAAGCGTAAAAAGCTAAACTTGGTTGAATGCCTTTGCTATCCAAGTGAAACAGCGTTGCTCTCTGGGAAAAAAAGATTTCTTTGGTGGAGGGAAAACGCTAAGCAGGTTCTTGTGGTCACGATTCCTTTTTAACCATGGCATTCCAATTATTTTATATCTGCTCAGTATTCTTATTTCAAGAACCCTTCACTTTCAACTCAGCTCGAGGTGGGTGAGCATAAAGGTGGCGAAGCATTGGATAAATCATCTCCAGTTGGAGTATTTTTTGCTCTGTAATTTCCTAAACACGAACGAGGCAAAAGCAAATAATTCTGTTTTGGGAAACCAGCACTGTAATCAATTCAGTTACTCAGAAAAAAACTAAGCTGCACAAACGAATTTTTAAGGCTTCCAGCGGATGTTCCTTTTCTGGAGAAATATCGAAAGTAAATTATTATACTGTATACATGAGCTTTCACTTTCTCAACATAATGCAAACCCAATCCTTTCAGTGGACAAGAGTTAGAGTTCCAAGAAAGGAAATCCTATTTCAAAGGAAGGGTTTTGTAGGGAAAAAAATCATTGAAGCATTTCAAGAATCCCAGTGGTGAAGGATAAATATGGCAATTCTTGAGTGTTTTTGGGAAAAAGCTGGAAAATTTTTGAGTCAGGATTATCGAGTGGGTGTCATTGAAATCTTGGGAATGAAGGACTACCAAAATGGCCCAATTCTATGAATGACACGTATGAATTTGTTCCCATTATGAAAAGTCACGGCTTCTCTTAACGAGTATTTCTGAATAAGACAAGTGTGACCGATTCATTCAACCTGAAGAGCTCATGTCTGGACAAGATATTTGTATGACAATGCACTTTTGCATAATTTACATAAAAGTTTGGCACACCTTGGAAAAGTGAGCCGTAGTGATGTTAACTGGTTTCATTTATTCAGCTTGTTTCCTAAAAATGGCAAACATTGCCACTTCATGTGCGAATAATTGGGTGAATATGAAATTTGAATGAGAATAATGTCATCTGCCCTCCTTTTTTGTAAGATCTTGGGCAGCTTGTACTGATACTTTGTATGCAATTTTGATTTTGCAGAACGATAGCGCCTCTGTTCCGGCAAGTGGCTCTACAGCTCTTCGTACGAGCTCGAAAACGAATATTCACAACGGGAACAACAGCTCCTCTACTGCCGCAACGAATGGAACGTCCAGTGGTGAGTCAAAGAGTGAGCTGCGCGTCTCCTGTGCCTCTGGCATCTCATCAAATGGAAACTGCTCTACGTTGACAAATGGCCATGTGAATGGCCACGGTCATGTTCTGGCAAATGGACACTCACACTCATCATCTAACAGCAGCGCTGGCACACTCAGTGGACGTAGTCAACAACAGTCCCAACAGCAGCAGCAACACAACGGTGAAGGGAACAATAACGGAAGTGCATTGACACTCAGCTCTGCAAACTCAATCTCAAATGGCCAACCCACAACAAATGGAACGCTTAGGTAGGTAACATTCTGGCTAACATCTTAGATATCAAAAGCTTAAAAACTAAAAAAAAATGTGTAATGCGCTAAATAAGCAAAAGGATCAAATTTTCAGGAACGAGTAACAATTAATCTATATTTATCAATATCAAAAAGCATATAACAAGAGGTCACAGTTCATTACTGATTATATTACATAGTAAATATATGAGCTTATATAATCTAAAAAAAAACTAGCCTGCTAATCTGTACATCTAATCTAATCTAATCTGCTAATACTGTTTTAAATACATTTGTTAATCTTTATTTTGTTTTATTTTTTCAGAGTCCACTCTCATAAACTACCCCTACTTCATACCAATAATAACTCGTAACCAGACAGTACTTATAGGCAGCAGGTAATAATCAATTTTTTTTCTTTATCCCTTTCCGTCGAAACGCATAGAACCATCGACGTTGTCCAATAGTAAATGCCCAACAACACTATCAATTTTACTGGGAGAATGAACTGGAAGGAATAAGTTGTGTCAAAAGAGAGATATACAAGTTACCAGTACGGAAATGGTTTTGTGGAAAATTCAATTATAATCAAAACCCTAACCAGTTACCATTATAACCAGTACAGAATAATTCCATGTCACTGCTTTTATCAATGCAGATGCTTTTATTACTCATGCCGGAAAAAATTAAACTTGGCTTTATTAGATCAGTTAATCACATTTTTCATCGTGCTCAAATTCCGTGCATGACACACAACTAAAGCATGATTTGACCTGATGTCATGATTTACTCAAATGTTTCGCTGTAGTTTGGTCATGCCATGTGTATGCAATTGAACAGAGACAGTTATTATGGATTTATATTACATACTGAAAGTAAATAATCACGCAAAATATATGCTTCCCCTAAGCTTAAACTGGACAGCCAGTTGTGGTCTCATGAACTCAAAAGAAGCATTTTTTACATGGTATTGAACTGCAATTTATCTGATGATTAAAATGAGCTTTCCATTTAGTAGTTCTCCCTGTAGAAGTATGAAGACAGGCATGACTTTGTTCATTCAGTTAGAATCACTTTCAGTCAAGTTAAATGCAATGATAAAACTGGACTTTTTTAATCTTCGAAAGAAGTGTATAGAATTTATTTATGAATTACGGACTGTCCGTCTTATGCGATGTAAAGAACTTTAATAAAAGAAGCTTTGTAAGCAGTATTTTAATCTGGGCTTTGTTTTGTCTGTTTTCTCTTTTCAGGAAATGTGACTATTTCGTTTAGGACTGGAATTTTAAGGACGCTATACAATACTTATAACACACTTTTTTTGGTAGCAACTCTCGGACGGATTGAATTACAATGATAAATCATGAAAATATCTTTCTTGCGGTTAGTCTGTTTTACACATAAAAATCCTTGCAAACGAACCGTTTTATCGGCAAAAAGGAATAAGAAACTTTGCATTGATTCCTTCGTTGGAACCGCATGCGTAGTGAATATAATTAATTAACATTATGCAATGTTTTCTACATTGCTTAGACATCGTATCAAGAAAAAAAATCCAGAAAAAAATACAAATTTGTTTGTCATTTTGGTTTTTGTAGTTCTTTAACGCTAATTATACATACTTTACTATTGTGTCTACAGTTTAAAAAAAATGGTAAATTAATCTTAATATGAAAGAAAAATCGCATCTTGATAAGAATCACTCTGTAGATGACTTGTTCGTACGTGTAGACTTTAGACAATTTAATCTTTAGAAATAAAAAAATACAGAAAAGTAGATGTACTTTCAAGTTATTACTGTTAGAATTACGTAAGTTGTTTCTTCAATTTGGTCGTTTTCGTGAGTTTGACTCATGGTCAACCCAAGCAAAAAAAAAATTATAGTGGTATGAAGATCAAGTAAATTATTTACATAGTTTTCTTTACAATTTAGACAATTTCTAGGCTTGTATTGTATCATTCAAAAACTGATCGACTTGTTACATGTAATACGTTTATTCAGTGTTTTTAATGCATTATTAATTATATCATCAATAAAAATATATCAATATTATACTCCTTTCATCCTCTTTTTACTCAACGCATTTTTTTTTCTTTTATAAACTTACCTTTGTTTACCCTTGCATACTTAGGTACATTTTTCGCACACACATTCTTAATCTAAGCAGAAAGAGAGAGTTAGATTGGGACAAAGAAGGAAGGAAGGCGAGTGGAGAAGATATTCTTTAAGAAACCATTGCTCACTCCTCAGAGCAAGCGTGAAATAACTAAAGTTACCAACATAAATCAACACAGGTACAGTTAATTGTGGATTGAATGCATACAAATAAAGCTAAGTTTTAATTTAATATAAATAGCTAAAACCTTATTTATTTTGACAATTTTTCCGAAACAAAAAAAAAGTTTCTTTGAAATTTAAAAACCAGATTTGTTACTTTGTCGAACCACTCAGATTACAAATTGAACAAATTTTGTTTTTCTTTGTTTAAAATCCATCATCCAGTTCTTTCATTAGGAAATATTAAGTATGCTAGAATTTACTCGTTTCAAGATCATTTATGAACCAAGTCAGTTAAAATTTTCGTGATGAAGAACAGTATCGAGAAAAGTTGAGAATCAAGCATGGTGAAATTACCACATACAAAAATGGTACTTAATGAGAGCAGTGATTCCGACTCCCTAAAAAACTTGAAACTGTACGTAGGCTCTGAAACTTTGTTTGCACGAACACTTTCCTCCCCGCCTGGACAGGACTTGTACAAGTTTATGGAAATACATGTAAATATATATTGTCACTGGGTGGAAAACTAAAATTCAGGCGGTTATGCTACTTCAAAATACGAGGAAAGAGTTTCCATAAAATTGCATAATGTCCTAGTCGATTAAAATCGTCGCAATGTAAATGAATCATATGTAACTCGCATGTACATATACTACGGTAGTGTATTAGCAGAAAGCGAGAAACGCGAGTCGGATTTTAAAATGTAGGGATAAATAAGTAAAGAACAGAGTAAATTAAATCACGCTCCCAGATAGATATGCACATGCCTGGCCTGACGCTAATAAAATAGATTAGTACCGCTGTATCCATTAGAACACCATGCGCTTATATAAAACGGAAACTGTATACTGTAATTAACTATTACAATAGAAGAAAAAAGTTTTTCTACCCTAAATCACATTAACTAGGAAAATACATACTTGGGATGAGTATATGAAGCCAAATTAGTACCATGGTAAAATCCTACACTCTTGTCCAAACCACTAGGAACAACGCATTATCCTTTTCCATTTTTGCGAGCCGTGACTTAGCATGTTTCAAATTCAAAAATTGAATATGAATATTTTATTTGAATATTATTTACTAGTATATATATTTTAGTATCATTTAGCAATTTGCTCGTTTCAATTAATCAAAGCGGAAGATACCCAACGTAATAATCATACTATAAATTGAGACTGCCAATGCCCGGTAGGAATTCCTAGAAATAGTAATTGTACTGCGCATGCATGAAAACACTATGTATATTCGCAATTTCCACTCCCGCAGGTAAATTTTAAGAAGCGACAAGAGCGTCTCAAGAAATTTCCTAAAAGTATAGGTGCTTCAGGTCTTCAGGAGCGGAAAAATTGTTGAGAAATGGCAAGTGAAATAAAACTTTTTTGGGCAAAATACTATTTTAAGTATAAAACGCAGTACTTCAACTCATCCAAACATTTTATACAGAAAAATTACACATGCATTTATTGCGTCCAACTACAGTCCAGAGAATGCAAATGATCTATTATTCAAGAAATAATGGAAATATATAAAACAGTGTATTACATATTCTTCTGATCATACTCATTGTGAGAAAAACGGTTATGAAATTAAGTCTCACAGCTTCTTCTCCAAATTTTTAATTTGAAAAAGCATTTTTAAAAGCTGGAAACAAGTGGTGCTTGCGAAACGGAATTTTTTCTTTGTCCCTTCCTTACAACCCCCTCCCATCTCAAAGGGGTTTGAAATAAAGGGAAAGAAAATGGAGAGAATTCAGATGAAAGGTTTGTTATCTATTTGGCATTAAATTAAGACCATCGTAGCATTTAAGGAGTTTAAGTTTCATTTTGTAGCTTAAAACGTTACAAGAGTCTTGAATAGTTGAAGCGCATACGGTTAAGTGCACTTTCCTTAATTCCGCATATCATTTATTTATTCAGCTTATGCTTTTCCTTTCACCTCGCCCTATTTTTACCAACTTTGAGAGTCTGTAAATATATTGTAAAAGCCAGAGGTACGACTGTATTGTATAAGAGTGGTTATGGCTCTTGATAACATTTCAGTTTGGTTATCAAAATGATTATGGTATAATATACAATTACATTGTACGGACAGCTACTTTATGAAACGGTTAAATTCTCTCTATGAAATATAAGTGTTCTAACTTGTGTTATACTCTTCTTTTTAATATATTACTAGTGTATGAATGTTTTGCGACCTAAATCATAATTATTGTACGGATCTCCTTTTGTAAGAAAATAAAATACTTGTGATGCTGTGAAAAGTTAATAGTATTGTGTGCCGTGCCCTCCTTTTTACACATACTAGCATCCAGAGCAATTTACATCGCATCAGTTTTTGCTAGAATGCTTTCCCTCAAAGCTAAGGAAAACTTGGGGAAATTGCCTGCTCATCGAGTTACTACATGAAAGCTCCACACTCCACACCATATTCTAATGTAATTTTAGCCTCACTCTCGCTTTTCCCCATCCTTTAGTTTTACTTTCCAAAATGGGATGTTCTTGGCACATTAGATTACAAAAAAAAATTGGAGAACTTTCGTAAGCTTTATTTTGCAACTCGCTCACATCAATCTATTTAGCCTTTCGAATTTGATGCATCAATCAAAACTCAAGACATTTGAGTACCTTATGTAACTCGATTTCTTGTAAAATGTAGAATTTTCAAGGAAGTTATAAAGTCAGGTTTTTAATACGGAATTTCGTACATAAATTTGAATATGAAATAAGGTAATTATATAGGATTTCTACGGAAGAGGTGAATTTGGGGTTTACATGTGTTAGTCACCTATTTATGTCATGTCTTTTCCCGGCGTGGAGTAACTTAGGCAAAGACTGAAACTAAAAGTGTTTGTTCAGCAGGGGACTTCCACAGCGAGCTGTCCTTGAATGTAATTGAGGAATTGCTTTTTTCCTAACCTCGATTCTAGGATGCTGTTCACAATATGACAGCCTTTTCATGAACTGGCACTCTCGTAGTGACAAAATATATAATTTGGAGGTTAAATATAAAAGAGTTTATGACAAACCCTTTCCAAAGATGTTATTTTCCAGCAAAATATAGTTTGAGAGAATCAGTGAATAAGAAAAGGTTTCTGAGGGAAACTTTTATAATTCGCAAGAAAAAACAGTGGATGAAATTAAGTTTATACAGGAAATTCGTAGAAAACCTCTTTCCAGAGAGCCTATTTTAAGGTATTTCCTCACAACCTTTGTTTTTCCAGCCTCTTTCCATAAGACAATCGTATAGTAAATGGTGTTTGGTAGAGAAAAACAAAAGAAGCTGCAGTTGCTGATAAATAACCATATTTATGGCGGGCGAGCATTTTGTGCAGTCCAGTCGATAAAAAGATAGGGAGGAACGGCCTACTTAGTACTAACGACATCGAAGAAAACTGTAGTTTTCAGATCAACCCTCACTATAGAAATTAGGTAAGTATCTCTAGAAGTATTTTAACCTACTTTTATTTCCGCCTTCCAAAATATTTTAAGTCTCCTAAATTAACTGACTCTAGGGATCTGCATAACTTGCTTCATATTGCCTTCCCTTACACTACTTTTGGGGAGTTACATCTTTGAATAAAGGGAATTTTGCAAGGACGTGGAGAACGTATTGTTTCCTTATTTTCCTCCAAATGAGCACTTGTGCAGCCAACGATACGAATATTTTTTCAACTCTATACTCCAAAACATATGGTCACGTACCATTAACGAGATTAAATTTGAATATGTATAGGCACGTCATAATCATAAAATAGAGACTTCACTCTTCCGAGACCACTTTTAGGATTTTTTTTTTTAGAAAAGTCATTCTTTTGCTTTTAATTAATAAGCTACATAAAATTTTTGTAATAAGCCGCACAAAACTTTAGTTTCCGTTGTAACTCTCTTTAATTAAGACTTTATTTTTCAAGTGGTTTAAATAAAGCCCACACGTAAAGTTTCAGCGGCTACACAGCTTCCACTTTACTTCCACCTTTTATTGTGGTTTTACTCTTCTTCATTAGCTTTCCCTTCACAAGTCTACTGCTTTCCTCTGCATTATTCCAGAAAAATATTTGCTTTCTACGCTACGCTTACAAAATCACATGCCTCGTGAAATCTTTCCTATTACAAATAAACATGTATGTTATGTACTATGTACAGTTGCTCCGTTAGAATACGGGGACTTATTTGAATCTAGATTGCATCCAATCATTTGAAATCACAAAGATTGCAAACAGGAAGAGGTATAAACTACACTAATCAAAAATGTTTTATTGACGTTTGCCAATTTTAATGTAACGAACTATATACATACATACCACGAAACGCGAGATGAGAACTAAGCAAACATCCTTTGGTTACATGAACTGGATACCATAATAAATGTGGTTATTACAAACCCTAGTAAAAGATGTTTTTGGTAAGTAAATTCAATTTGAAGTATAGAAAACAAATCAGGTTTTCAATCTCACTTGAGTCATTTCAGTCCAAGGAACTCCAGAAAATGCAGGTGCATGTTTGTAAATTGGTAATCACAATTATGGAGATGGTGCAACGGGCGGAAATTTTCCAGCAAATTGTCATTACCTACAAAGAAAACACACCACATCAAAAGAAACTCATGTACTATTTAATCACTAAGGTGCCAAACTTAATTAAATATTTGCAATGTGCATTAAGTATGTTGCAAAAAGTAAAAGTTGCACAAGCATATCAATTGACACAGTCAGCTCGTGTTAGACAACGTGAGTGTGAGAATTTACAGTAAGAAAAAAAATTTTGATTCATTTCCAAATACTTGACGGTGCTTTTCCGTGGGATCCATAATATATTCATAGAGTATACGGATCAATTGATCATCATCATAGAATAAAACTTTTTAAGTAATAAAGTTTCTCCAATCTCTTTTAATCCCTTTATAACAAGGGTTACAAGTTGTCAGAATTCGAGAAATGAAAAAAGAGTCTGGATTGTGGAAAAGTTTGTGCAAAATATTTGCATTAAAATGTCTTCTTATCGGGAAATCTTTTTTCATGTTTCCTGCTCTAATTCGTGAAAATTATTATTCGTGTCTTGGCATGACATCAATTTAAAAAGCATGAGTGCTTTCTCTTGTCAATGTCTGCATTCATCCTAGCGTTTCCTAACAATGCATTTATTTGAAATAGCTAACTATAGGCGAAATCAACAGCAATCAGAATAGTAGTCCCAAACTGTCAATAGATTATATATTGTAATAACTCTCTAGACTACATATTTTAAACCAATATCGAAACCAAATGAATAACTTATTTTGTCATTAAAACTTGGCCAGATTGTTAAAAATATTTTAGTAGATAATGTCATACAAGCTAACGTATGCTAATTATTTTGCTCCAATAGACACGTTTCG
The DNA here is from genome assembly GCA_036850885.1 of Lepidocyrtinus dapeste. Taxonomy (NCBI): domain Eukaryota; kingdom Metazoa; phylum Arthropoda; class Collembola; order Entomobryomorpha; family Entomobryidae; genus Lepidocyrtinus; species Lepidocyrtinus dapeste. The sequence goes on from JAANSQ010000292.1 coordinate 26,751, forward strand.
GCGTTTCGTAGGAACCAAGATTAAGATCATCTTATCTTCTATGCATTTGCGCAAATAATCGAAATTGCTTGGCGATAAGTCTAGCAACTCTGATTTCCCTTACAATTTGAATTGCAAAAGTGTTAGCTGTAAATGTCAAGTCTCGATAAGCAATACACAGTAGGTGCAATCTCATCGTGTCGTTTCTTCTCCAATAGGTATTGAGAATTGCTGATGTTAAAGGGTTCATTACATATACAATATCCATCGAAAAGAAGCACCGAAGCGAACCATGTTGAGCCTTTTGAAATGACAGGTTATTTTTTTTTTGGTAGGCAAATACCCACGGTCGGTCATTTCTATTCTGACAAGTCTCAGAGTCTCTCTCATCGTCAGTTAATTTAAAAATTCAAATACGTACGTACGTCAGTACCAAAGATTCCAATATGGACAGATTTTCTAACGTTATTAATGTTAAGTAAATTGAAAAGTGAGCTAGGATCATGAGAAAAGTATCGTTTTTTGTCCACCAATTTGCTATTAGACTACAATAACTGATCTGAAATAATCTTACAAAAACATACCACTGACAATATCTTACTTGTGAGAAATGAAGGTTATTTTGCAAAGGGAGATAAAGTCGTTTTGAGCCATTACCATAATGAACAAAAAATTCTCTGTAAATACGCTCACATTAGCGTTATTAAATCCGGTGAACTTTTTAATATAATTCGGAAAAACGATACGATCCAATTCGAAAAGTAGTTAAGCATTGAAATTTGAGTAGTAGTTTACCCAGTAAATAAGATGCTTTATGTTTGTACTATCTTCTTGAATTTATTCGCTGCTCAAGTGAACAAAGCATGAAAAAATGCATCAAACAGATCTGACGAGAAAACAGGGTCGTTGTTTTCATTACGGCCATTTAATTTATCTGGAGTTGGGTGTGGCCAAAAAAACATGGAAAACTATGAAACGGAAGCAAATTGTAAAACGGTATATACCTTATGAGTACTATACTCCTCATCTGATTCCTTGCACGTACTAATATTCCACAAGGTTTGAGACGGGTCGGGTGGATCATTTACTTTGGTACTTTTACTTTCGCAATGAACTCTAACGCGAAAAGGTTTGAAATATGTACAAGAAAGCATAACATGAAACAACAACACTGTTTTCGTTTTAGTTGGAGAAATCTACCGGGAGGGATTGAGAGAAGGTAATGAATCACATGAGCTTTTTATTTTCGCGTTTAGTACCTTCCTAGAGTAGATATA
>JAANSQ010000293.1:0-27911 GCA_036850885.1 Lepidocyrtinus dapeste
ATCATTTTACAATTTGTCAGGTAAATACACGGTGCTTTTTTTTTGCTGCCGCTGCGAGTCACAGAGGAAAAAGAAGAGGCGAGGCAAAAGACAAAAGTACGTACGTAAAAGGGAAAGCGATCTCGTATTCGCAGAAAAAGTTTCGCTTTAATGAAGTCGAATTTTTTCTTCTATACTGTCCCTTGTTAGGTCAATATCCGCATGAAAAAGGCGAAAGTCTGCAGTTTCAGGAGTTTGATCTTGTTCATACTAAATTACATTGTGTTTAGAAAGCAAAAACCGTTTTCTTGAATGTTGCAGCATACTGACTGAGGCAGGAGAGAGGAAAAGAAAGGAAGAGTACATTTTCCCTTTCTACATGCTTTGGTTTGCTTTGTGTTGCTTTACTTTTCCTTTAGCCCTGTGCGTGTAGAAGTAGATGGATGATACAATATGCCTGCACCTCGTTTGGCTTTCGTATTAACTTACTTTTGAGTCGGTCGCTCCTTTGCTCGTTTTCATCTGTCCGTCCGTTTTCATTCATAAAAGCAAACTTATCCAATCTAGTAAAAAACATGAGCTTATTTGTAGTTTCCCCACTTTACTCTCATACAAAATGTCGTAGTGAATCTGCCGGATACAATATAATACAACTGTAAAAAGAAGGTATACGTGTGGGTGGAAAATGCGTCAGTAACTTAAGTAAACTGTTGCACTCATCATCGTCATAATTTTCCTGGAAAAGGGAACAGCATAAAAATGAGCTTGTGTTTGACCTTTGGACACGATACTCGCTGTTACTTTGAGATGCTAAACATTCAACAATTTCTCCTTGAATTTGTAAAACTTGAATACGTTTGCTCAATGGGAGACATTTCATCAATAGATAACTCCCATTCATCTAATTTCCGCCTATCTTCACTTCATACATAATTCGTTACAAATAACGTTCTCGTAAAATCTTGTTGGTAAATTGGAATTGGATATTACATTCATGCACGTACCGATGGAAAAACCGCTAAAGGCTATAGGCTAGCCGTTTAAATTCATGGTCGTAGGAAACACTGTAAGCTTGTCCAAAGGGGCAATAATAGGTCAATTGAAGAGACACTGCATGGGGGTGGAGTGGGTGTACAGACGCAATGTTCACTCCATTTAATCATGATAATGTTCGCGTCTTCGTCATCGTCCCGCCGAGTTGGTTTCAAGACCTACTTAAACTCTCAAAGTTCTAGGTAGTACCAGTACCCCACCTCACAAAAGCTTAGAAGCATCCTAATCCTATGTAGCAGAAAGAATTGTAGGTGTACTTGACATTTCCCGTCTTTTTTACAGGATTAAAAGCAAACTGAAACTATCAACACAAGAGTTTCTTTGTCTGCATTTTCTTTTTTAAAAACATTCCTCTGCCAGCTCCAGTTATTCATGTTTTATGTGCATCGCTAAATTATGTGATGAAAATTTAAAGAAAGCAAGTGATCCAGGATAGTTCTTTCATCCAATCGTAACTGTGAAAATTCCTAATCATGAGAACTTTCCATTTCAGGTCAAGAATATGTTAAGCTGAGAATAAAAAATAGGAGACTAACTCAACGTGACGAGAATTTGGAATCACAGTGTGGTTGGGAACCAGGTATCATTTCCTTTTTCGTTCATTAGCTAAACTAAAAATGCTTGAATCAATGCAATGCGACATTACCTGACGACTGAAAACCCCAAAAACACTCCTGATTTTGGTCTAATCAATCTCCTTTATTTTCATTGTCTTACTTGGATTAACTTCCCATTCATAAACAAAAATTGTATATGTTCAGAGAGCCACTAAAAGCTTGTCGATCAGGAAAGACCACAAGACTTACGTTATGTTACATCAACTGATCTGTCTTCTCTTAGTTTTCACCCAGTAAAAGCCTCTAGCCACATTCAATATGACGCTGCTTCACAAGCTGTGCCAAATGAAAACTTTCCTTTTTCACTTATCTTCCCATTTCGTTGAATGAGAAAAGGGAAAGGCGGAAAAATACATGCTTTTCATCACAAAACCGCTTTCTGCATGATCTAAAAAGGGAAGCATTCGGGTAGAGAAAGAAATACAACGTTTTCGTTTAGCACGAAACGATAAGAAGCTTTGTTCATTCTAGAGATGTTCAAAAAGAAATAATAACCACGCATTTAAAAACATAATTATGATAGATTAAATGACTGTAAATAATCGAATCTGTCCATTACAGTCAATTTTTGGCCCGATTATTTGGGGTAATGCGAGAATATAGTTGAAAAATCTTTCTATTTTTCTCATCCTGCCTACTATGTAATGCAATAATGTATCCTTTATTTATGTATCTAATGTTCTATTTTTGTCTTTTGTTTATCAGTAGCAGAATTTGTTAAAACATTTGAGTAGAAGTAAGGATAGGAGGATGGCATAATAACGGCTGGCTTTTTGCAAAAAAGATCACCAAACTTTGTATCTTATTAGCTTTTTATGGAACAAAATGGCTCGACAGATCTCTATTCTGATCGACGGCTGGTCTTCCAAGAATTGTTGGGCTGAAGCGGATGTTCGTCATAAAAGGACAAAAATATCGCACCACTCATTTGAGTCATTAACTACATCTGTTGTCATCAAGATTCTCTGGACCGAAGTGTAGAAGCGAAATGGGAAGAAAAGCTTTCATTTTACTTCGGTACTTAAAAGACTGATCTAAGGAAAAATTATTAGATTACTTCACAGTCTCCTGACACAAGTATACATTTCAAATCATTTTCATGTAGTTACCAAGAATGTAAATAATTAAATATAAATTAACAAAAAATTTAGAAATCATAATATTTTTTCCATCGTAGTACTATTTAACCATCTAAGGTTGTCCTGTTGTCAGATCATGTTGGTGAAAGTTTTCTTAAAAGCGATATACCTGACTCACACACTCTTTAATAAAACATTTTGATGTAGCTACCAAGAATGTAAATAATTAAATATAAATTAACAAAAAAATTTAGAAATCATAATATTTTTTCCATAGTAGTACTATTTAACCATCTAAGGTTGCCCTGTTGTCAGATCATGTTGGTGAAAGTTTTCTTAAAAGCGAAATACCTGACTTAATCTAAGTTTTGTAGAAACACTCTTTAATAAATATCGTCCATTCATTTGTACTCAATCAGCTAATTTTCAAAGCGTGAGATGCAAATTAATTTAATTTCTGCTGCATATGATATGATTAATAATTAAAATTAATAATTTTCGCACATTCTTACTTTATACGCTTTTGTTACATTAGCTAAAAACAAAACTAAAGCTCAACATAAATACACGATTGGGCAACGTTCCCATAAACCATTAAAAACAAAATATGTTTAGTTGTAAACAAAAGAGTTTACATTACAAAGTTGAAAGCAATGAAAGATTATTTAGGTAATTTTGTATGCTTCACTATATCATTTAAAACGAATAAAAAAGGCCACGTAGGCTAAGTGGGGTGTTGGAAAGTAAGCCAAAGCCAACAGGCCACGGATAGGCATTCTCACGCTCATTCGCACACGGCACGACAGAGAGCAGAAGAGCACAAGAGAGGGAGAGTGAGAAAGAAAAGGAGAAAAAAAAGAAAGGAAAGAAAGAATCAATATTTTCTGACGTCAGTACTCTCGCTATATTCCTTGCATGCAAGAGTTTTACGTTAATACTTTGGACAAGTTAAACGGAAAAAAGAATAAGGATCATATATACTCGTGGTCTCTGTCGTCGTCAGAGAAAGCAATAGAGAGAAGAAGAGAGGGACTTGAAATACATAGAAAACCACTACCAACTGAGAGCCTTTTCAGCGCTACCAACACCTTCAACGAAAAAAAAACGCAGGACAATACTACTAGATCTACTCTAGCATCAATAAACGAAAGGCCGAGAAAGCCATAGTTGTGTTCTTTCCTGTTTTGTCAAATATACATCACGCATCACTTTTAAACATTGCGAGTTCCCGTAACTTTACAGCAGTTTAACAGGAACTCTATGTAAGAATAAGAATTAAGGTAAAAGGAGGTATTACAGAGAAGACTGTACTTTCCGCTTTCTCCTCTCGTTCTCAATAAGGGTAGTAAATGTACTGCATTTTGGCCAGTTCTCTCTTTTCTCCACCAACAATACTCACAGCGTAGTTTTGTCTCTGCGCAAATATAATGCATGGGATATAATACGACGACGTTTCTTACGTACACGAGAGGAAGGAATACAGACACGACACCACAAAAGACAAGCTCCAAATAATGGGATATTTTATTCCAACTCCGATTCTTCGCCTTTCTCCATCCCTCTCCTACACTCAAAATCCAAAATAACTGCTTTCCTCTCCATCACAATGAGTTCTTCTAGGGCTACAAAATCGCATTTTTATGTGTGGACAGTACACTAGAAAAGGGGGTATGGCCCGAGTCTCTTACGTACATATGCACGAAGAAAATAATTCCTGCAATATATACATAACACATAGCCAGTCATGCAAGATATTAAGCTCTGCCTTCTTTTTACCTACGTAATAAAACGAGACCAATGTTTTTTTTGTTGTAATATCGTCATTCAACCAAAAATATGCATATGTGTATGTATGTACGCTTGTCTCCTTTTTTATGACTCCTTTAAAGATGTATGACGAATGTACGCATTACTCGAACCATTAATGCCTAACCGTTCATTTATCTAAGTATGTGTGCATCTAAAGGTATATTATAGGAAGAGCAAGAGAAAGTAGCAATATTGTTGGTAGCAGTATTTTCAAAAACATCGCACGGGAAATGAATCATCACCACATGAAATCAAAAGAAATCTGGTAGTGGGTCAGGTGTTTCTAATTGAGCTTAGACAATTCCAACATCATATAACATTATTTTTTTCTGTGGATGGATGAAATAAAAAGCAAAAATTACAAGTAAGGAGAAAATAGAAGACAAAAACTGCGGAGCTTTTTTCTTAAGGCCGCACCCAATGCCACCACAAGGCAGCCGATTGAGATTCTCTGGATTGAAAGGCGAAATAGAGAGTGAAGAAGATGCTACTCACACTCTTCACTGCATATAATGCTTTACAAACGCGAGGTATGTCTGTACGCAAGGCTTACATTTTTTCCCCTTTCTCTCTCACACTTGCTTACTTTCACAACAACAACAATAAGGGGTATGTCGGCTATATCTATGCATTTTCTTGTAGGCATGTTTATTGCGTATATATTATGCTTTTAAAGGATTTTTCGGTATTTGCCACACGATAGGACGATGATGATTGTCATGATGTACAATGAAAAAAGGATCTGTTATAGTATACAATACAGAGCAGTAGAAAAAAAACCAGGTCTATTATCAAAAAGAGAAAGTAAAGTACGTCCGTGTTCTGGCTAAAAAAACGTATTTTTAACAGGATGCCCTGTACTTTCTTCGCTTTCTTTCTTCCCTATGATAATGAAAGCATGTATGACTATATATAGGAGGAATAAGGAAAGGCGAATGTATTATTGGCACTAGTGGTGGTAGTATGGTGGTGGCGATCATCATGATATGATATGTATAAGTAAAAGTACAAAGTAAATGACGTTGAGCAGTGAGGGAGTATGTGTGGAGGAAAAAAAAAGTTTTAAAGAAGAAAACGGGCTAGTCAAGGCTTGTAGCATATAAAAATAAAGAAAGGAATAGATACCTGTACCTTGTAGTATTTGCACTATTACAACTTCAACCACTACAATTTATTTATCTACTAGTTCTGGTAGCCCTGCTATTATTGCTACCGTTATTACCACTAGAGAAAATCATCTAAGAAAGTGCAAAAAGGCCACATAGGTTACCAGAAAAAATATACAAGTTCAAAATGGTGGTGCTGTTGACCTGTTCCCCGTGAAGTACTCGAAACAGTTTCCAATCCACTGGCTTTTTAAAAACTATTTCCAAACAGAACATTTAAGAAAAAACTGGTCGGCCCACATTTTGCACTTGGATCTTGCCCCGATTTAAAGTTCAAGTGAGAAATGAATGTGGTGATGAGCTGATAAATTTTTCAAGTTCAAGAAACAGTTGAACGAAAGAAAGGGAAAATTGAAGTGTTTAAAAGGAGAAAGTAAACTGGAGAAAAGAAAGTTACGGAAAGGAAAAACGTTGTGTGATCAGGAACATGAATCAAGTGATCGTAAACATTCCCCCCGACATAAGTAAATTTTGTGTAACATATGAACCCCTGTGCAAGCTAAATGTTGAAGGGTGCTTTCGTTCAACTATCCGTCGATTTCGAGGTCGTTTATACTCACCTACAAATCATGATTGCCTTCCATAAGCATGGTTTGTGTCTGTTGGATGCATTACTGGGGAAGATAATCGGTCGCTAATTACTATTCACTAAACTAATAATGTCCGATCTACGATTTAACATGGGCAGATAGTAAAGTACTATAATACTATATCTTGGCCTTAAATTCACATTTTAAAATCAGACTTTTCGAAATGAAAGTTTGTTCACTTGAGGTCAAAAATTTAGAATATGTAGTTTTCAGTTTCATTGCTTCAAAATTTTCAATTCGGGTAAAGTTTATTTTCTTATGCAATATGTAGTTATCCAACTTTGTCCAATAAATTATTTGAATTCAACTGACACGGTTAGTATTAGTATACCATAGTATGGAAATGTCTGCGCGAGTGAAGAAGAGATGATAGATCTAAGAGGATGGCTTTAGATGGCCTAGTGAATATTGTTTGGACCTCACTGAAGCCAAATGACAGTTTAGTAAATATAGCAGATGAGTTCACGGTTTCCAAAAAAAAGTTTTGTGATATTGTGCTTAACATACATAGCTGAGTTTACGTTAGCAGAGCTAAAAAGTTTACTTTGTTGTGCTGTAATAATCAGCATCTGTCCCGTCCGCTCGTTTAAAAATTGATTCATGTAGATGCTTACGCTTCGAGGTGAAAGAAATTATTAAATTGCATTGATGCTGATATTTTCACAGAAAATTTTATTCGCAAAAGTTTTTTTTCACAGGTAACAATGCAAGCTTAATAGTTATAAAATGAAAGTGCTGCACAGAAATCGTTACATTCACTATTTGATGTTTGTGCAAAGGATTAAATTTTTCCACAGTCTGAGATGTGATTCATTAGATAAGTGAATATATGTGTGTAAAGGAATGTTTAATTAGCATTGTTGAAAAGGGTTTGGGCGTTGATCGTTCTTCCCTTCTCTGCTTAAAAGTTGTTTTGCTGTGACACTAGTGATGCCTGTGAACCTCAACTAAATTTAAACTAGTTACAGTTCTCTCCAAAGTAAACTAAACGATGGAGCTTGATGGAAATTAAAACAATGCACATGTTGACTCAATGGACGTTAAGAAAGACCATACTTTACCTAATGGCAAGTTGTTAATGTTCTTCATGAACCCATACTATGTGCTTTAAATCGGAAGGAATGAACTTAATTTCACTGTCAGCCTTCTTATCGTCATCATCTGATTTTCATTCTGTTCCACTTGATTCAACGAAACATACTAATAGTTCAAGTTCTTCTGATTTGAAAAGTGATTCTCTGTCTTCATGTTTCACAACGCTCACCACTTCATCTGCATTGTCAACGTCTGGTTGGCCTTCTTCCTTACTCGTCTTACTCAACACATTAAGTTGCTACTATGATAGGTTCGAATATGATGACAGGTGAAAGTGGAGTGGAGCTATTGAGTAGACGGTTTCGTCGACACAGACAAAAACTATTACTATTATTGGACTCTACTAACTGTAACAGTAATTTCAGTGGTACTAGTCCTGCTTTTAGAAGTAGTAGTGAACAGTGTTGCTGGACACAATTCATATTGTTGTGCACGCGACAACATGAACATGACAATGACTTTAGTCATATCTTGAAGTCAAGTGCAGACTTCTTTAAAACTAGTATTACGAAAAAGACATCCAATCAATCTCCTAAGGTATTTCACGAAAGTATTGACTTTGATTCTTCGATTGTTCAAGCCTGCTCATTTCCAACCGGAGACGAATGGGACGATAGTCATAGTTTGTATCATTGTTGTGGAAAAGATAGTGATCTGAGTGAGTGTACTAGAGAACAAGAGTTGTTTCCCGTCGTATCCTACGCATCTCTGTTGATAGTTCTGCTAAAGTGTGATTGCCATCGAAAGATCTGCAGGACAAAAGAAATCAGCAGTAGGTACAAGGGCGACGACGAAGATGTGCTTGGAATGACAGAATGGCAAGTACCTCGCACGTAGCCCCTGACCTTCCTCCTATGCCTGATCTTTCACATTTAACAGAAGAAGAGAAGCAGATCATTCAAAATGTAATGCTGCGTCAGCAACAAGAAGAAGCAAGAGAACATGAAATTGTCAGGTATGTAATTATACAATGACATATTCAGAAATCAAAATCTGTACTAAATATTTACATAGGTTTGTAATCTATCTCATGATGGCGTTCTGATTGTTGTAAAATTTCAGACGGAAAGCAGACGAAGTGAAAGTACTGGAGGAAACAATTCGACACCGTAGTGAGCAGCAAAGAAAAGCGGGTATCGGACTGGATGCAACTTGTCAGTTGTGCCTAAAGACTAAATTTGCCGACGGGCTCGGCCACGTGTGCGCGTACTGCGGAGTAAGGTGTTGTGCGCGATGCGGAGGAAAAGTAACACTCCGCTCAAGCAAAGTAATTTGGGTGTGCATCCTCTGTCGAAAGAAGCAGGAGCTAATTATCAAGACAGGTCAATGGATGAACCAGCCCATATCCACATCCACCCCAGAAAAAGAAAACAGGGGTCCAGGGAGCAGCACAGGAGGCTCTCATCGTTATCCTCCTCCCCCTCTTCAGAGAACGTCAAGTTTACAGCATCAAGGGAGGGAACTCCCCATTCCTCAACTCAGAAGACAATACAGCCAAGAAAACAGACCACCGCCTCAAATGGTTCCGCCTCCCCATTTGTCCCAAAGACGGTCGTCGTCCTCTGACCCACACGACTACTTTCCTCACCACTACAGAGACTTCGACGCTGGTTACGGCCCCCCTCCCCCACCAGCTCCAACACATCCGCCACCTCAATCCTCCTCCACCGGCATGCCCCCGCATTCCCTCCATTCGTCCTTGGGCCATGGCCCTCCGCCTGCCAAACCACCGCCGGTAGACTGGGCGTCACCCCCATCCTCTTCCTCGTACGACCAACAGCGGCTTCTCCTCCATCATCATCATCCATACAAAAGCTCGCAGTTACATTCGCAATACTCTATGTCGTCAACGTCGTCGCAACCTTTACATCATCATAGCATTAGTGGTAGTACTAGTGGTAGTAGGGTAACTGTTGCTACAGCAGGACCGTCGTCATCGGTCACTAGTAGTGGTCTGATTGGCCCTGGGGGTCACAGATCGCTTAGTTCGTCTGAGGAAGAGCTCCGATCCACTCCTGAGTACACTTCGGGGGACGAGTTAGACCCCCGACATCCCCGGCATTCCTCCCGCCTACATACCACTTCTGCGTATCTTCACTCAGCGGCCGCAATGGAAATGAGCGGGGTTGCAGGAATGGGTTCCCTTTCCAAAGGTGCATACGATGGTGCTAAAACGAGTGCAGCCGGCGGGATTGGTAGTGGTTCGGCCAGTTTACTACCAGCGGGTGCCGGTGTGCTTCCAAAGTACCATCGGTATCATCATATGGCACCGCCTGAACGGAGAAGAGGGTATACTGACCGTGGCCAAAAGAAAACTGTCCGTTTCGATTCCGACGACTTTGGAGGAGAGGGTGGGGTAGATGAGGAGCGTTTCTGGGAACAAGGCTCTGCCGAAAGACAGGGCTCACAAGACTCGGTACGAGTATATATGTATATAAATTTAAAAAAAAGTTTACTACTATACATGGTCTCGTTAAAATACGCTTTATTTAGCTGCCAAAGAACACTAATCCTGTCGAATTATACAAAAAACAAAACCAATTCATTTTATTCGTAATAACTGCTGCACTCACACCTTCCCCTCATGGCTCTGCATTGCGCTTTTTTAAATTAAAGCTTCATTTTTAATTTTTTAAGCTTCTATTTCAGCCGCTAAAGCAGCAATCCTCACCTCTTTGCTTTCCATCTTCATTCCCAAATCCGGATCCTCCAAAGCTGGTGGATGATCAACCCAAATATCTTCTTTGCTGCCATACCTTCCGCATAAAGGTTCGTCTGCTGTGAAACGTTGCGAATTCCTTGAAGGAAACGGAATTCACAAAGGCTGTCCAGTGCAGGCAGTGATTTTACCTGATATCCATTGGGGGACATGGTGGAAGTTTCATTGTTGGGGATGTAGTTGGGCTCCCAGTTCCATTCCCCAGAACAAAATATAGATTTAGCTAGTTACCAAAAAAAATAATATGAAGAGCAAAAAGTTCCTCCTTTGAAAAACTGTCCAAAACTCTAACTAACAACGTTTAAGCTTGGCTTTGGTTTTAGTTTATTTCGGATCCTCAAGCCCAGGTTTTTACCCTCTAATAATTATTATATTATCTGAAAATTACAGACTACAAAGGATTCCGGAATAGACACTTGTTCCAATTTTACTTCCAGTGAAGACTCCAATCGTGAATTAGTTCATACTAAGGTAAGTGAATATTTTTATCCCTTTCCCTCCAATCAACCATTTAACGCGTAAGAACAATCATAAACCCATTTATGCTTATTGCAATATTGCTAATAATTTATTCAGCATCCTGTGTCTTGGCGGCCAAATAGTGATGGAACCAAACTGATAGGACAAATGATATTAAAGAAAGATATTAGGGATGGCCACGGGTCATCTGCACATATCTTAGGGCTCAAGGTGACAGGTGGACAGGTCCTGGATAACGGGAGAATAGGGGCCATAGTGGAGAAAGTAAAGAAAGGCTCGATAGCAGACGTGGTGGGTAGAGTGAGACCAAGTGATGAGGTCATAGAATGGAATGGGCGGTGAGTAAACGTGCAATGAATGAACTTAATCTGTACTTGCTTTAAATTTCATTTAAATGACTCTCATTTTTGTCTTTTGCTACAGGAGTTTGATGGACCGAACGTTTGATGAGGTACATGAGATCATCGCAGACTCAAAGTCTGACACACAAGTAGAGCTAGTCTTGGCAAGATCAGTGGGAGTGGGCGGACCGGTTAGTTCTACGAGTAGTAGTGCCATCCCCAGTACATCAACAAGTGCAAAGAGCTACCTCAGTATTCGTAAAGACTATAAGAGACCAAGTGTGACTGTGACAAGCCCAACTTCACCAGACCCACCTAGGCAAGGCCGCTTCGGACCAGTGCAACCAGCAAAAATTCAAATAAAGATTTGGTTTGATCCGGTGGGACATCAGTTGCTGGTAACCGCTGTCAATGGATGTGACCTTTCATCTAGGAATCCCTTGCCCAATCCGTTTGCCAAATTGTGCCTCCTTCCTGACCGAAGGTAATGCTACATGAAATTGGATCATTTCATATGACCAGTACAAATGCTTTATAGTTGATAAATGTATTTTGCAAAATTTAGTGAGAAATGGAAGCGTAGGACGCGAACAATGCAGCAAACTCGTGATCCTCGCTGGAATCAAACTTGTGTGTTCGCTCCTATTCGTCTCTCAGAAATCAGAAGTCGTTATCTTCACGTCTCCATTTGGGACTGTGAACGATCAGGGAATATAGACTACCTTGGAGAGACTTCTATTGAGCTCGCCACTCATTCCTTAGATGATGAGCCTGAATGGCATTTTCTGACATGGGATGTGAGTGTCCTCATAAGTGTGAAATTTAATTTACTTAATATCAGCCTAGTAATTAACTTAAATATCTGATTCGCTTTGTGTTGTAGCCGCAGTCGAGCTTTTATGTTGATGACGCAACCATAGGTTTACCATCCTCCGCAGAACATCTTTCACCTCCGAGTACGACATCCCGTCTCTCTGATTCAGATCCTTCCGAGCTAGATTACGAGAGACGCCTTGAAAATGCTTCCATTTCCAGTTCCACTAGGTACAATAATTGTACTCGAGATTTGATTAGAGATTGATTGAGATTAGATTTGTCTTTTCTAAAAAAAAAATTTTTTTTTGATGCAAAAATTAAAATATGATTGAATGCAGCCCGCCTCCGGATGACCTATCAGCAGAGAGGAGGTCACGCCGTGACTTGAGCCCATTGAGTCGCCGTGTGACCACCGATGTTGCTGGTGTAGATCCTTATGCACCAAATCGTGAACCATTAGTTCCGGGTAGACGTTCATTATCAGCCACTTCCCAATTTCGTTCGAAAAGTCCTCCAAGACGAGCCTTCTCACCTGTTAGAAACGAGTCGAGTGATTTAGGTGGTCCTCCGTTGCCAAGAGCTCATAGATCTGCCACAGTTACGCCACAGGGGTCTCCCAAGAAAAGACAGCTGCCTATAGTTCCGCCAGCCAGAGAAAGACTGTCCCAGGCAAGCGATCAGGAAAAAGTACGATAACTTAATTGCCTCCTGCCCTGTAAAACAAGTAGCCTTGTCAATATGTCTCTTTTTCTGTTCCTAAAATAGGATATAGAAGAAAGAGCTAGAGCCCTCAAAGCTAGAATGCGTTCTTCTGCATCCGCATCCTCATCCTATTCTTCCAGAGGTCCTAGTATTGATAACGAAGGATCTGTACGGTCCAACCGAGGTATATCTCCTGACCGGGAATGGGCAGATTCTGACCTAGAAAGGTAGGTTAGAAAAGTTGGGTAAAATATGTAAAAGAATTTTGCTTTATGATTGATTTAAATAATATGAAATGGTAAGTTATTTAATACTCATAAAGCGTTGCAAAGTTTAAACAAAATGGTTATGAAATGTATACAAAAGTATGATTTCATAAATAATTTGCATACCAATAGAGTACTCAATTTTACCTTTCTGACTTTCTTTTGCAGTGTCACCAGTGCCTTCTCTACTCAGAGTGAAAATCCTAATCGACTTAGGTACGTCCAACAAAAATCTTTCATGCCTTTCCCCTCTCTCCTCACTAATCATCATGTAGATATTCTCACGCAACAACAATCATAACCACGCTATTAAGAACTTGATGGGTTCTCAACTCACGCAATAATATAATACCACGTGTACTAAGGACTTATAGGCTCACTGTAGAAAGCACAGGGCTTACATTCCGTGCAAACTCACCAAATCCTTACAAAACTTTCTATTCCTTAAATATAATCCTCTCATTGAAACTACGCTTCCATTTTCATCCTCTCGTTAAACTAATTACTCTTGTACCTTCTCACACGCTATAATACATCCTAACAATTACTTGTTTGGGTTCATTCGGTAAATTAAATTTGACTTTCTATGGTAATCAGAGACAGGATATCCTTTACTCGTTACTCGGCTCCACATTATTCCTGCCATACTTCTTCAGTGCCACAGAAGAAGCTTTATTCCTCCGTGATCACATCCGCTAAAAATTCTTGCCTATCAAACTATCGTCATATGATGATGATGGGCCAGCACAATGACGATGGCAATGACAATAATCGAGTGAATAGTAGATCCAAAAAATACTACCGTAATTTTTCCGAGTCTAATTACTCCCCCTCTTGTAACTTAGGCTTTGTTTCTATGCCACATTATGAACACCAAAATAGGATGCAGAAAAGTCGCAGCTTAAATTATCCAGACGATTTAAACATCCAAAATAGTTATCCCATAGTCGATTACATGCATAGGCCTTATCACTCTAGTGAAAACTTCCCACATAATACGCATGGAGGAAATACATTTTTCGAAACGGAGAGAGGCTATACGGATAATTCAATGCATGAAATGTCATCTTCCCGTCGCCTTAGTCAAGAACTTATTGCTACAGTTGATTCGATCAGGGATATCATTCGAGATGTGAGGAAAAAACTGTCTCACTCCAACTCCAGAGATTCTTGGTCTAATTTGCCAATTCTAAATAGTTCTGTGACACAGCGACAGGCACAGGGAAATAACGAGATAATTAGGAAAGGTAATAGATTATCGAATAAGCAAGGTTTATCAGTATATCCGGAGAAAGCAACTCAAAGTAATCAAATTGAAGTTAGGAAGGAAGGAGAGAGAAAACAGGAGAAAGTTGGAGGGAAGCTAAAGACTACAAGAAACTTGACAGTAGGTTTAGATTATTCAGGGGAAGATGATTGTGACACTTTTAGTGATTCTAGCCCAGGTTTTTATGAGAGTGAAGACTTTAATAATTTAAAGACTGAGAAAATGAAATCGTGCAAAGAGGGAAATCAAACAAGCCTTAGAGAAAACACTAACTCAAAGCAATTTACCAATAATAATAGCATTACTGGCAAAGTTACGCCTGTATGTACTGAGTCGGACGGCCTATTTAAAAATAATAGTACTCAGCCTGCACTTTTTGGTAAATGCTCGACTAAAATCATTATTAACAACGTGGAAAACGTTGAAAGCGAGAATATAACGGGTAGTTCGAATATATCCCCGACAGCAAAGAAAACACTCTCGTGCAAGCCTCCCACAGTATCCCCTGCATCTGCCAGGAATGCTAGCACCACAAATAATGATTGCACTACCACTCGCGAATCCGGCACTTGTGTTAGTAAAGGTAGCACAGTTAAGAACACAGCCACATCCGAACCCACTAGCACAAATCCTTCTAAAAAAGATAACACCTCAGAACCCAGCACATCCACTGCTAAAGAGCCAAGTAGAGATAAATCGTCTTCTGAGCCGAGTACAGCCGTCGTTAGCAGTGTTATAGAAGCCAGTACATCCACAGCTAGCAGCACTGCGGCCGCCAGCAGTAGTAATGATGGTCTTGATAAAGTTGTTGTTGAGAATAAAAATCCTAGTAGTGATACTACTGTTGATTGTAGCCCTGATCATGGTAATTGTAGTGAGTACACCCTCCGACATCCAAAACGGACCCTGGGAACAAGGAGCCTCTCATCTGAAACTGCTCCAGAAGAGAAAGCGGGTGAGTAAAACAAATACTTTTCTATGATCATCTTAGAATATACATAAGTTACTCCATACAAATCATTTTGATTACTACTATTTTTGAACCCCCTCTTTCTTTCCCATTTTAATTAGCTTGGTTATTTCTTTAAGTTTTAACCCTTTCTACTCTGTCATTATTCCGGAATGTTTTCTCTACTTTGTCATAATACGTGAAAGTAGATGTACTATATAAGTAGGTTCTGTAGCCCGTAAAACCAAAATATTCAGAACGTAATCGACTTTTCTGAATGATTCTTACATATATTTTCGAAAAAACTTTTAACTTCTACATAATGTTGGAGAATGGAAACATAATGCTACAATCAAAAAGGAGATACAGAATGCGTACAGAAAAACAGGTTTCTGGCTTTCCCTATAAATAACTCAAACAATATATGATTTTAATTGAAGAAGCGTTTAAATGATCTTTAGATCATTCAAAAATACAAACATCTCAACTCAAAAACTCCAGCGGGTAAACGTCGTTGATATTGACATTGCTTGAATTTATTATTATCAAATGCTCCATCTATGTAGAATGTTGTTTAAAAAGAGCCGGATGTTTTAATTTAAAAGACTTTGACAATTGAATAACCTAATACCTTAGAAGGTATCGCTCATTGCTGTACCTAGAAAATTATATTTAGTAAATTGTGTAAAATTGTTGTAACTTACAATAACAACAGTAGCACTTTAGCATTGTTTAATTCATTATTGAGTATGAAAAACTGACTCACACATCCCACAATATAGTGGATTGATATGATAGGGTCAATTGTATGGTAATTATTGTGTTATCGTTTTTCGTAGAAGGGACGAAAATTTCGTAGTTGTAAAACATTTTTGTGTTTTAATTTATGAGAAAAGTCTTTATTTCGTAAATTTAGACGGGTTCTTGTTGTACTAAAGATGAACCGGAAGTAGAAGAAATTATAACATTGGTACCAAAGGTGTAGGTAGTTTATTATTTTTATACCGAGGAAACGCGTCCCCCGCAGTAAGAGAGTAAATATATATACCTACTACTACCATTACTATGATGCTACTAATTTGGAATTGCAGACGGTAGTTTGAGTGATACGGCAGTCAATTTGACAATGCCTGGTAGTTTAGAACGGTCACGAGGTCACCGAATGGGAGGAGGTGCTCAACGACTATCTGTCACACCAAACATGTCCGGTTTGAATAAAAAGTCGAGTTCCACATCCCAGCTGTCCGCAACTGGTATGACCTTTCATTCTTTGCATTATTCTGGCCTCTTACTCACTTAATTTCCATTATGTACTCTTTTACTAACAACAAACGACTTTCTCCACTTGCCATGTCTTTCAACATACAAACTTGCCACATTATCAAGCTACACTATATCCACAACAATAACTTGATTGTTACTTTTATACTCTGTCGCACTAACCAGCTCTATCGTATGCCTTACTATCCCTATTAAGATTCAAAGATTGTCTTTTAAATTAGCACTTCGTCAAAGAAATAGAAACGACTACTTGTACATACTTTCACTTTTTTCTTTCTTCTAGTCACTCCTTGAATAATTAGGATTTCAAACTTTTTTTTTGAACAAAAGCGTCTGTAAATACTTAGTAGTAAAATCTATACAGAGTTACTGTTAACCTATGGTAATTTTGTTGTGTCCTTCTAACCTCATTTATTAACCACTAAATACAAACTACTCCTTAAAGTTTCACTTAACTCACGACTCTTTTGCTGCTTCATGCATTAATTTCTCTAACTTTCTCCTTCATTTGTTTTAGATAACAGCAACTAAAAAATTGATATTAAAAGTATGCATCCCGCGCTAACTCGTATAATTTTCCACATTAAAAAATAGAAGAATATTTTGATTATGGCAGACCAGTTTTAAAATCTAATTTTGAAAATTTCCTAACGTTTTACAAGAACCAAGCTTATTTATTGCACACAATATAGATAAGTCAAACAAAAAAGAAACAGACATGTATTTTAATTCTCAAATGTCCCATTGAAAGCGAATGATTGAAGAGCGAAACTGCTAAAAGAAAGCGCACCATTATAGGGAAAGCAGAAAACTAACAAAATGAAATTTCGAAATTAACATGGTATGGAGTATGAAAAACGTCAATCAAAAATTAGCATTTATAATCCATAAGTTTCTTAAACTGATTAATATATACTGTAGCGCTTTAGAAGTAATTCTTCACGAGATTTCAAGACTAGACCTATTAACCATCTATGCTATTTAGTGAAACTTACGATAGAAAGATTAATAATGATTTTCATCTTGTTAGTTGTTAGCAATTTATTCTCACAGCATACTTACCACATCTCTTGGTTTAGTATCAGTAATGTTAGTTTCATAGTACCAACTTAACAGAATTAATTGACAAGTTGTCTAAAATCTCCTATTTGTTAAGTAAACTTTCATGTCGTTTTGTGGGGGAAAAGTGGAGCAATGAAAAATACATGGGCATTTCAATTTCTTTTTGTATTGAAGAAAGCAAATGCATTTATTTTTCATTGCTACCCTTTTAATGAGATGGAGTGAAAAAAGTGTAAATATGGAACATATATTTAGGACGAAAGAGACGCTTAGGTTTCGGTCGTAGCAAAGGTGGACTAGGGATCCATCGGAGCGAAGAAGTATTACCAGACGATCTCAGGCTGGCTGTGAGCCAACCAGGATCATCGGTTTCGTCAGAAGATATGTCCGGCTCTCAAGATACTTCCGACAGGTACATCTCAAGAACAAAACGTAAAAGTTGAATTCTTTTTAAGAGAAAACACCAAAAAGGAAGTAGGGACTGACCGCAAAAAATAATTTATCCGTAATCCTTCTTCCCAATTTTGCCTTTCCTACTTAGCGACTTCATAATATAATCATTGTATAATTTACGTTTGATTCAAATCATCTTTTTATACTGGACTGATTATAGTATCGATATGACAACTATATTAGTATCCTTCAAAGAAAGCCAAACTTAATATATTATATTGTTTCTTTCTTGAGTCTGATACTTTTTTCTCAAAAAAATGATATTCCAGAATTTCTTAATTTAACATGTATATTGTTAACTTCCATTTTCTGAATGGCTCTCTCCCAAAACACCCGACGTGTTTTCCTTTCCAAGTGTCTCAAAGAAATATCACCTAATCCACCATCATCAGATTATAAAAGGAGGAAACGCTATATCTGGCATGTTTCATTAATTCCTTTCTCCGAGAAAATGGATACCTTGTAAAGTGTCCAACCAAAAAAGTATGCTGAAGGTGAAAGGTATTTTGATGAAGTTTTTAGGCATGTGGCAAATCAACTACACACTCCATGTACAATTTAGTATTCTATTTGTTTACAGACTTTACAAGTCAGAAAAACGACTTTCGTGTTATACGACCTAAGAAATGACGGTAAAGCTGCAAATTCGGTACAAAAAAACTATATTTACTTGAACTTGAGACTTTAGTTTTGTTTATTATCGCGTGACTGACTTACAGAACTGCTCTGGGATAACATTTTTAACACTGTACTACAATTAAGAGGTAAATTTTGCTTTTGCGGTTTTATTTCTTCTTTTACTCCTAAGATGCAATATCTTCCCGACAGGAAATTCTCCAAAATGACTGCTAATGGGAAAGTGTAATTTTGTTCAGGCTAGTTATTTTCAGGTTACGTAAAAGCACGCTAATAACAAAACTTCAAAGATTCGACCAATTCAGACGAAACAACTTTGTCTAATCTCAAATCTTTATGGTTCTTTATGATTTTCTTGCTTAGTACTTATGCAACTATATTGCAAAAAAAATAACTATTTAATATACGTTAAGGTAATGTGTGTACATCTAGTGCAACTTTTATTCTGTATCATACATCATTAGCAGCAATAAATGCTAATCTGCTCGACTCTCCGGAATTCAAGGTTTTTTGTGGTAGCAAAGAAAGTAACAGCTAGCTTCTGCCAAACATATCTTATTCAGCAAAAGCAGACACAAAGTTTTTTTGCTGCGTAACGGGCATAACAATGAATCTTTCAGTTTCATAAAGAGAAGTCAGTTTTCAGTCACGTTTCCTTGCTTGCACAATGCAACCCGCTTTCCAGCCCAGTTTATAACTATTTCTCTTCCCATAATATTTCTTCTCTTTCTCTCTCTTCTTTACTTTCTCCTTGTTTTATAACTCAAACTGTCACTACCTTTTATTAAGTTTTGCTAAAGAACTACTCATTTCATTAAATTCTCTGTTAACCCCCAGTTTTTGGAAAGTTAAAGTTTCTGTTTGTGCTTGTACTAAATACTATTTTGGACTCTATCATGTACTTTCTTTCGACTTTCACTTCAAATATTTTTTAAAAAAGTTTAAAAATTAGTTTGAAAAAGTGACAGTTGTCGAATATCTCCTCTTCTATCTATATATGGGCATATGTAGATGGTGGCTCTTCGCCGAGACGTTTGGTGAAACAAGCTTCAAAGGAATCGACCGACGGAAGCATTAACTCCATGTCTTCAGAAGGATCAACGTGAGAGAATTTCCACCCTGCATTAAGTGTCTAAAAACAGAAAAATAACCTTGTTGCAAAATACTTTTCACTAATTCGTAGAACACTAAAAATGTATAAATTATAGTGTCTGTACTAAATGAAAGTGCATGCTCATTAACTGCTGCATGAACAAACACACAATTAGAAAATTTATCCTCTTGTGACCCATCATAAGTATTATGTCCATCAGTGGAAAACATTATGATGAGCTACTTACGTCTACACCTACGCACATAAATTTTTACTTTTTGCCTGCTCAAGTTGCAAAGTGATGTTATCTAAAATTGAATCCTTGCACTTTTCTAAATAACTTGAACTGTAAGGGTTCCCTCTGTATTTTTCTAATTTCTAATCACTTTACTTTCTGCTAGTATGGGTTATACAATCACAAAAGATCATTTGATTTTAGTTTTGCGATTATATTTATTAGTATCGTTCTTTATTATTTAAATTATCCTGAGATTGTTGGATAAATGTTTGTTTAAATTTCAAATTGACAGAGAATGTTTAATGTATGGCAAACTCAAATAGACTGAGGTTCGAACGTGTAAAGAAAGTCTCTCCTTTTACTTCATCGTAACCTTGTTATGATAAAGAACTGTGATGACTGTTTATACAAAAAATGTTTCCGTTATTTACTGTTTTGATTTTTATTTTAAAAGACAATTTTTTTGTGAGACATTCAAGAACTAAATGCGTTAAATGTGACCTTTTTTACTGTACGTTTTGAAACTGACGGACAAAAAATATTTCGGTATTTTTTCTTGTCGTACCTTTTTATTATATCTCTCTTTCTTCATCACTTTCACTGCCACTTAAAAAGGGAAATCACTGAGAAATCTCTTCTTTTCTATTTTTATACCTTCACTGAATGAGACCGGATGATGGTGATTGATTACCTGATATGTCTGTTCATTGTATTCACCTCTGTGAATCTCCTTGTGTATGCGTAAAAACCTTTTTTCAAAAACGTATAAGATCCCTGAGAAATCAGAAGTGTATGGAAACAGCATCTTGCCTGAGCTTTTCTTCCACCCTCCATTATCCTTTTACCTAAATTCAGCGAATCCAGAAGATAAGAACTTACTTAAGTAGCAGGGAATTATATAATTTACTATAAATTGAATATGCTTTTTACTGTGACATTCCTACATACGTAGCTTTCTACAATGAGTAATGTTCAAAATACTTTTGTTTTGGTCACTTTGACTAATTAAGAAATAAATTCAAGATGGCTGCGTATGTAGTGGATTTTTATTTATACGTTAATGTTCAGCCAACAATTATGTTTTTAATACAGCGGAAATGAGTTAATATGAGGTGACTGTTAATAATTTATATGGAAGGACACATTCTAATACTTTGCTTTTTACTGATACACAACGTCACGGTACAGTTGGCTACCAAGGCTTTCAGGAGCTGGTGACAGCGGTCACATAACGGATTTCATCGAAGGGTTAGGCCCTGGTCAGCTAGTTGGAAGACAAGTATTAGCCTCGCCAAGTCTTGGTGAGATACAGCTCAGTCTCTGTGATCGTAGGGGGAATCTTGAGGTGGAGGTTATTAGAGCGAGGGGTCTTCAAGCAAAGCCTGGGTCTAAGGTATATTCAACTTACCTTACTTACAATCTTGTTACCTAATTGCTTGAGTGATGCAACGGTATTACTGACAACATATGTTTTGCAAAAGATGACGCCTGCGCCTTACGTGAAAGTATACTTGGTAAAAGGGAAGAAATGTGTTGCCAAAGCCAAAACTGGGATCGCCAGACGCACTTTAGATCCTTTGTATCAGCAACAGCTAACGTTTAGAGAAAAATATCAAGGATGCATCCTACAGGTTAGCTATCTTTTTAAACAAAAAAACACAAATCAAATCACAAAAACTATAATGAAATTTTACTTTTTTAAATGCTTCAGGTTACTGTTTGGGGAGATTATGGAAGAATCGAGGGAAGAAAAGTTTTTATGGGTGTGGCACAAATCATGTTGGACGATCTAGACTTATCAAATATAGTTATAGGCTGGTATAAGCTCTTTGGAACGTCCTCTTTGGTAAGATTTCCAACTTTCTCCAAAGAAAAACTTTTCCTCACTAACTATATAATTGTTTTTCATTTTACTGTTTTTAGGTGTGAGACTAAAACGTTGAGCATATTCAATGCAGAAACTATGAAATACGTAATTTATCATCATCATCCTTCATCGGTCATTTACAAGATTGCCCAAATAAAAGTTAATTATGTATTACTACTGTACATGACTTTTTGCAAAGTGCACCAGTGAAAATCCAGTAATACTAATTCGCCCGTGCGAAGCATATATCTTATTCGAATTACACTTCTGAATCCAACTAAACTTACGACTGGGCTTACAAGAGCCACAAGCAAACCCATTTTTGAGCGAAGCCGGCGAATACATCTTCATGTGAATGTAATTCTCAATCGAAGAAATATCGCAATGTGAAGAAAACTCTTGTATAAAGAAGACTATTATATGAACTGATAAAATCTCATCATCTCTCAACAAGTGGTCCAAGCGACATTATGTACGTATGTATTCATTATATTTACTAAATATTATGTGAAGAATTATTCCGATCAGATTACCTTTAATTTTTTAAAAGAAGAAACTTTCCTAGCTGTAATTACGTCAAGTCAATCAGAAGCAGAATGACGTCTCGTAAATGCATCATTTTTTGGAACAAGCTTTTAAAAAGACTTAATCTTAAACTCTTCTCATATTCTACAATAACAGATAAATAGTGTACGAAAGCAAAACTTTCTCCCGAAAAAGTTACCGTTCCACCCGAATAGCAAAAAATTATTTAAGGACGCATTTTTACAAAAGTCTTAAGTTCTACCATTTGTAGGATGCTGCGGGAAAATGGGAAATTCCTACATCAGATTAAATAATCATGTCCAGTTACAGTAACAAATGATTTCTTAACGTTATGAAAAAGTTCCTGCTTCGCAGCCGAACGCTAACAAGTTTCAAGTCTATCAACTTCTACCATCGTCACCACTGCTCACTAGCATCGTCTTGGACAAATTAGCCATCCTGTCGTCGTAAAAAGCAAAAATATGAGCAATTTGTGTTAACATTCACGTGTGTACTGTTAAGCGTTCTATGGAATCTTCAAACATATAAATTTTCCATGAGCCACCTCAGTTGAGTTGTGTAAGTGTCAGTCGTTTTAAAAATGCTCCATGATAATGTCTTCACTTACATGATCGAAAATGGGAGAACTAGCGAGTTTCAGCCTATTCAACAGCTTGACTCATTTCTTCCTTTATCCGCTGAGAAGCCAGTCCACCGATTAACTTTACGTAATCAATTGATTTCTGGTGCAAAATCCACGTTTCACCACGTAATCAGATTTTACTATCGGACATTGCGTAAATTATACATATTCGTGCGCTTCAACAGTTTTCTTTGTTGTTCACTTGACGCATTAACATTCTTAACCACCCTTAATGACTAACTTTTTAAAGAATCGCTCTGCAAATCCGCCTATCGAGAACCATTTTCATATTCTAAACTTTTTGATAATCCATTTGCATATAGGTTTACATTATATGGTTATTAAAAGAATTGTCAACAAAATATTGTTCACCAAGAAAAACCATCAATTTTTGTATTTGATTATAAAATACTGAGATCCAGTCAGCTTTTTAAAAGTTTTTGCAAGTTTTGCCGTACAGATTTATCTATAACACTAAACTGACCAAGTTTTATTTGTGATCTTTGTAAATATTTAAACCAAACATACTTATCGTTATTTGCAATGATTGTTGTTTACAGTTAAATTACCCAATATGCTAATTCAATTTTACAATGTACTTTTATACTAGCGGAACACCTTAGAGCGGGGGCAGCAAAATTGTTAAAATATAATTGTTCCATAGATTCCTAATTCATGGCTAATATGATTAACGAGTCCGCAAAACAAACTTTGCTATGTACCTTATTAGTTATAAGGTGAAGGGAAAGTGCTAATTTAGTTTGTACTGTTAAGCCCTATTGGACTAAATGGAAAGTATGTTGTGCGGATGAAGCTATGCCTCTATTTCGATCATACAGTTCGACGCATTTTTCAAGTTTCTTTTAAAGTGTTCCTATTAAAATTGTAAATACTACCAGGAGAATGTTATGTACCTTTGCGCAGTCGGAATTTCCCTGGTAGGAATTACTTTAAGTTTTATTGTCGAATGTTCTGATTTAATCCACTGTAGTGTTGTTCATGTGTTCTAGGTTAGGTTTTATCGTGAATAATTTAACCATTTCTTTTTGAGGTATGAAGGGTGCAGGTAATAACGCTGATTGTGTGATCTTTGTGTGCTTCAGGTTGTATGATAAGCTTGTGATTAATGCTACTCGATTGGATATTAGGCATATGGACGTAAAACTGATAGGTGCGTTTCCTTTTGTTTTATTCTTTTATAATTTCAAACCAATAAGATAAAGCGGAGAGTTCATCATTGAGCAAACCTTCCACATTTTATCACTCCTTCGAGTATATCTTTCTACCAGTAGCATTTAATTGAGTTCCCAAATGTCGCAAGTGATTTACTCTTTTTGTACCCTAAGCCTTACCCCCACAACCCTCTTATGAAATTGCAGACAGTAAATAGTAGTTGTAGTAACCTCCAGAGTAAAATACTTTTTGCTTATCACAGCACTAGTTTCACAGCTAAGGTAAAAGTAAAGCCTAGATACAACTTTGTATGTGGTGAAATGATCGAGAAGACGCTGTGAAGACTAAACTATGCGAAAAAATATACTTGACACTTGGCAGTCAAAGGTGAAAAGACGAAAAATCAGTAGGAGGAAACATACATTTTGAAAATTACACATAACAAAACAACGGTGTACATAACCGAATTTATATTTTGAGTTACCCAGTTCCTTAAACATGATGGAATGACGAATACTTACACAGTGGGCTACAACAAAAGCATGCATTTTCGAAGCATTCCATTTTTATAATTCAAGAATTTTTTTACTTGCAAAATTTTGTTAGGACTGCATCCTAATAATATAAAAAGCGAGATTTCTCCGTAAGTAATTTTTCTCTAATCATTGGATTGTAACGTCTCACTCAGTAATGGTTTTATAGGGAGATTTTGGTAACAGGTTTAGCATGGTGATGGTAGGTTTAGCATTTCAGATCCAGACTTTACCCATATTATAAAAAAGGAAAAAAGACGCATTCGACTATTTACATTTTACATGTTTTTTGAATAATGTATGAAAAGAAATATTTACGGACATGACAAAACAACTCTTACAAATACATCCATCATAAAATATCGGTCAACATATTTAAAACGGAATCTATTGTAGTAGGTAAACAGGCGATTAATTTTTTCATGAAGAAAGTAAGTTTAGATCAGAACTTCTATATTCACAATTTATTCTGAAAGAAATGCGGATATTTCAAGCCAGTTTTCAATGTTTAAAAAGAAAGGACTAGGGAAAGAATAAAAAATATACTAGCGAAATCATTATTGGAGCGTAATATAGGTACTGCATGATAAAGATCATGTATGCATTACGGTTAGATTGGCAGTTGCAATTAGTAGGCTAGAATATACTACCGTTGCCCTTGAACAATTTATACTATCATCAATAAAGTTTACCAACTGAAAGTATTGTCCTCCTTTGTACGTAAAATATTAAATACTTAAAAAGTACTATATCATCAATCCATTCCCGTTATTCAAAATCCACACATGTTCATGTATATATAAACTGTACGTTAATTTTTTTACGAATACAGAAAAATTATTAGGTAGGCCAGGGAGGCTAATTTTTTAGACTTTTCATTTGCTAACTACCAAAGTTCACCAAAGTCCTACCAGTTTAAAGGGATTTACTCTATAGTCTTCTTGTTTATACGCCAAAGTAGTACTTCCTTCATTGATTATATTGAGATAGTTTGCAACAAAAACTTGATGTAAATGTAAATGGATTCACCCGTAATGCACGCATATCGTTCGCGGTTTTACTATTGGTTTTTACCTTCTTGCTTTTTAAAAATATTTGTAGGTAGAATAGAGCGTAAACATTTTCTGGAATCGCAATTTTTTGTGAACCAACTTGGCACTGAACCTAATGGTTGAAGGGAAATCTAGCTTTTAGCGACTTACAATTGAACCGTTTTTGAAGGAATGGAAAGAAAGACAGATTATTAGATGATAAAAAATTAGTCGATGGAGATGAATGTGAAGGTACAAAAAAAGCGACTCTTGACGTAAGGTTCGTTAAATTGTTTTTTACAAAATGTAAGTCAGGTGCATCACCGGGAATATCCACCTAAGTCACCTTTGAACGATTAAGTTAATACGTAGCTTTGAAGGAAATACATTTCAAACGAAGATAAACGCTTGAGGCTGGATAGGTTTAGGAAGAAACACAAAAGGCATTATTTTTTAATTTCCTTTAAATAAATATAGTCATATAACATGTATGCAAACTCACTGAATGTTTCACTGGTTGGAATTTGAAATCTCATAGGCTTAATGTTTTAGGTTGGAAATGACACACAATTTTCACCGGATCCAGTCCAGTTCCCAAAAGAAACAAAACTCAAAATTAAGTACGATACACAATTACACTTCAGATTTTGCTAAAATAGAAAATTAATTCTGCCTTTCGTTTTGTAAGGATGCATGAGAAAATGCATATAAACATTCACTGGTACTTAATTGATTATTTACTGATTAATTTTTACAATAGGCTATACAAATAGATTGAACTGTTTAAGCTAGATAAATTCGTATTAATACTGTTTAGAGGAGGTATACAACACTAGCTAGTTTTTTAAAGGAAAAATTCTGCATTGTATGATTAAGTGAAGATTGATAATTTTTAAGCTTAGGTCCTAGCTATGTAATGTTATAGGGTGCAAACATGCATAGCTTAGATGGGGCTAGTAAAGCTAGCGTTAGTAAAGAGTGAAAATGAGGGAACTAACGAGATGCGTAAACTTAATTAAGCTTAAATCTTTTGTGTACTTCTTTCTGTGTTAGATAAGATTAAAAAATTACTACATTATATCTTCTCAATACCATGTATATTCATTAAATTAAGTACATATTTATTTAGGATAATTACTGCTAATCATGAAACCAACTATTGTTACAATAAATAAATATCGTTTACTATCCTGCTGCTGTCATGTAATGTATTTAAGATTTTATCATAAAAAACTGTTGACAATGATAATGCATGGTTCATGCATGCGTGTTGATGAGGATTAATGAAGTAAAATAAAAGGAAATGGACGAATCATAAATTACTGGAAAATCCTAATGTGAGGTAAACGGATTATAATTAAATATATTATAACTATATTGTGAACCATTAGATATTAAATATTGTATAAATGTATTACATAATATTATATCTACACAATATATCGTTGATTACGATCGTACATATATAAATATATATGAAAATGTATTATACAAACTTGCCAAGTACAGAATCGTAAAAAAATATTATAAAAAATTAATAAAAATGAAACAAATTCAAATATCAGAAATATGAATGCATCCTGTGTATCCTTTGGAATTTATACGAACAACCGCTTCATAAGAATTGAAGTGGAGAATAGAGAAAATGAAATGAAATAATTGCACGTCCATATGTTTAGGTTTCCATAAAACATCGAGCAATTTATTTCGAGATTTAAAATATCAGTAAAAACAGTAAATGTAGAACCAGTTAAAGTTAAATGGGTCCAAGAGAGTTTTAGGCTTTGCCAATTTTATGCTGCAACTCATAAATGGCTACAGATTCTCCAGACCGTTCGTCAAAGTCAGCCCAGTCTTTTTCAGTTAGATCCACATTGTCGAATGTAGTAGAAGAATTGAGAGCCTTAACTACCCAACCACCCTGAAATAATATAAAAGTGACAGTCATGACTCAAGACTGAAAACTTCAGTGATACCCAAGCTTATGTACATTTAATAATTTTCCTGTGAAATATTTACATTCTCACCCTAAACTCAAAGTCGGCCACTTCAATGCCCCGACCTTCAAAAACAACAATGGTTTGGAAATCCTCGTCTTTCTCCTCGTTGTACACGTATGGTTTAACGGTATCCTCCAGTATGACTAGTGACACTTCACGGGAGCACCCTTTACATTTTGCTTTCATGTGACAGTCCGACCTTCCAGTGCGTCCCTCGTAGGTTTCACTTAGGGTAACGTATTGCCACTTGTCTGACAGTTCGCCACAATTAGTACATCTGGTTTTGATGAACCACCGGAAATCTGGGCCACAGTTCTCCAGCTGCTTTATATTCTCCAGCCGAGCAGCTATTTGCAATCCCATTCGCCCCATTCTGCCATACAAAATAATAAACAGTGATAGTGAACACCTTTAGCAGCTTAAAAATAATTTAACTGACTGTTACACG
>JAANSQ010000294.1:0-27895 GCA_036850885.1 Lepidocyrtinus dapeste
TAAAATTAAACAAGATTTTCCTCCCTATGATTATTATCCTCTGAGGAGACGAAGCTTTTCTCAAACTTCATTAATTCTTTAATCGTAATTATCATCAAATTAGCTATTATTATGATGATTAATGCGCTACTCAAGAAAGTAAAGACTACATTCAGTGTTACATTAGCCATTGTCACGGTGCTCATCTTTTTTGTCTGTGGCACACTGTTCCTTCACTAGACTTAATCCTTTTTATTCCTAACCACCACGACGGTTAGGTGGCTACGTTCAATCATACATGGTTAAACTTGGGTAAATAACATGTTCAGTAGAAATTAGAGGAGGTCTGGATGGTGGCAATAACCCATAAATGAATATGGTTTGTTCCTATTATATAACATTTTTTTTTTCACTTCTTACCCTCCTTATCCTCTTTTAATAAAAAATCTACTTAAGTGAATCCGCATTATTTAGGTACAATGTAATTGTATATTTTACATTTCCATAAATAATTAAGAAGAAAGAACGTTTAAAAAAGAAATTATTTCGATGCTCCCAACCAGCTTCGTAGAAGAAAGGTCTAAATTGTGGATAATACCAGGTGGAAAACTAATAAAAAAGCTAATGCCTAATAAATTAATCGTTAGCTAATCTCCCACTTGACTACACTTTCAGCCCCTTTCCTTTAGCGAGAAACATAAATATGTTTTCAAGAGGGTTTAATGCAATTCCGCAAAACAGGTAAAATCTAAAGACACAATTGAGCGTAAAAAAAACGTACGAATTCTTCATATCAAACTGCTTACCACCTATAGATAAGCCAGTGCAAAGAACTTTTTTCCTGGATGAGACATTTCCCCCCAAATCCAGGAATGTATAAAGTCTGGCTTTTGCAGACGGTCATTGTTTAACATCTCAGCGTGATGACGACTTGATCTCTCTTTTTCCTGAAAAATTCCCTAAGGAAATAATTTTTGCTCTAGTCTGTATAATATTCATTACACTTACGCATTGAAAACTGTATTTCCTGGTTCTTTCCTTAAAAAAATTAAAGGGAGGAGTACAAGTTTTTGTGCAGTGTAACGTGAAAACTATTATGTATCGGATGAATTAAAGTTGCCTGGCATGCTGGGAAAATTTTTTGTTCTTATTTTACCCATTGTTTTGCTTTCAGCCCATTTGGGTTTTACAAAGTAGCAAATAAAGAGGATAATTTGAGTAGATCCTTTCCACCGATAAATGATGATTAGGATGATACAGGTTCATAAAACCGTAAAGTAGTATTTCATTTTCAAATCCATTTTCACTTTCTTCCAAGAAAAATCCCGTAATTCCTCTCGTTCCTTTCCAACTAAAGTGGGTATGCCTATTGCGTAAGTGTTGTTTCCTTCCTTCCCCGTTTTTTTTCGTAAGATCAACCTTGCACACTTGTAAAAATGACCGTGACTACTCAATACGGTTGGCGTGTGACGCTTTACTTGAAGATAGGGTAGAAACAATGTTTTTTACCATGCTTTGCCACATTACCTCCACTCTACTATAATTATAGGGGAATGCCAAAAAAAGTGCAAGAGAGTCATCATCATCATCACCCCCACCAAACCTCTTCTCTTGAATGCAGTGCAGCGAAGCAAAAAGCACAGCATAATTCATTCTCAAGAAATAAAAAACACTAAATTTTCTCTCCGCGAGAAATAAAAAAGCAATCGTGTTCAATTCGAGTAGTAGTAACAAAAGTATAACTTTTCTTGTTCATTATATAATCTGTAGTTTGATATCGGGCTAATCTCTTTCCTGTAAAAAATACGTGCCTAAATTAAGCTCTCGAGTAGTGTTTACCTCACGGGCACATAATATTTTCATCTCGCTTTTTAGCCATAATAAAGTCTCTATTTTTCCCCATTCGTCATCATAAGTTTTATACTTTTGCACTCGTTTCATGCTTCAACTTGAACGAATGATCGCATTTTTACAGCCCGTAGTAATGACTTTACTATAATAATTCAACAATACTCAAGTACATCCTTCCGGCAGGAGGTACATGCTAAGCCAGGCTTTTTTCGAAAACATGAAAAAATGAAAAGTGATTCATACAAACACAATCTTACAGCTTAACTTAGCCTAGGAAGGAGCAACAAGTGGATGATGCATACGCAGTTCTAACCTTAACCGTAACCCTTCTCCATTTCATGCTTGTCCAATGTTAATGGTCAAGTAATGGCTTTGTACACTGTCAAAAACTGAAAGGCTATAATGATAATATGTCACAAATAATTTCATCAAACTCTAATGCAAAGTGTATATTGCATGTGCACGATTTTCTTAAATGTAAAAGATAGACCAAAGTGCATCGTATAGGTAGAGCATCGTAGTCCGACACATCATCGAAATTGCGGTAGAACAGTGCTGCATTTAATGTACGGAAACTGATCATGAAATTTTGATATGATTACTGTCACAGTTCCTTTCTTAACATCATCAATTGCACCAAAAAATGTGTAAGGGTTGCAAAATATAAACACCTCAAGAGGGAAAAATATGAATGAATGAATCAATGCCAAGTTCAAGATTCCCTTTGGAAGCTTTTTTCAATTTGCTTCACTCAATAAGCTGATGCGATGCATGCATGGTGCGTGACGAGCAATGCAAGGTAAATAAAGAAGCAGCAAGAAAACTACTGTAAATAGTCAAAGCATTCCTTAGTTGATCAATGTGATTCTTTAAATTTTTTTGTGATAAAATTGTGTTTGAACCACACATGATACACTTGAGCTAGAGGAATGAATCTTTGAGTAAATCGAATGAAATCTCTTTGCGACACAGTGACTCTGGCTAAGTCGAGACAACCAAAACAATATGATTCGATATGGTTTAAAGAAACGAATGAGATTGAGCAGAAGATTAGCTTCTATGGGAGGCGGGAAAATTGTCGCAGTTTTATTTTGTCACAGTGCTTATCATCAAATTGACGGATTCCTGTACGAATTGCAGCTATTTATCAACATCCTTAATGTCCTATTTTAAAGAAATTATTTAAGTCTTTTTATAGTGCCCAAAATTTTATAAAAAAAATTTATTCGCAATGGCAGTGCATTATGTTGCTATCAATAAATAATCATATTACTATGGAATGTCTAAACTAGCCAGGCAGGTGGTTTTGCTACATTTTTGCTCAAAGTACCCTGATCATTTCTTCACATAAAATTAACCCAATAAAATCTTCTTCACGTTTAACCAATCCAATGGAAGAGATCGTGTTTTGCGCAAAGCACGCGTGGCCATATAGGCACATGGAAGAATTAAAGTTGCACGCGGAAATGGCATTTTGAAAAAGCTTTGCATGATACGATTCTATATTTTTGTGTACAGTCCAACATTTCAATTTGGGATAGAAGTCGCGTGTGTTTAGCATTCAAAGTTCTTACCACCATTTGCATTGTTAAAGCTGCCAAAAAAAGGCTATAGGCAGTTGAGTGCATGAGGGACATATTTTTGTAAGACACACTCGAAAATGACAATCCTTTAAGGTAGAGTCTCAAAATTGTTGCGAACCATACGTAATCACAGAGTTCCAGTTTGTTTTTACTAAAGAGGCTTAAAGAGCGTTTTCATTTTTGAAATAAGTTAAGCGGCTTCTATCGTCGCGTCATCATCCTCTAGCCTATCTTTACCTAGGCACTTTTTACATAAAACCTACAAATTTAGACAGATAGTTTACCACCACTTAACCACCATAATGATGATAAGTAACTTTACTCGAAAGATTCTAATCTTTTCTTGCGTAATTGTTTCGCTAAAAATAAGAATAGGTTTTTAACTCGAGGAAATGAGGAAGATGAGACGTACAATGTAGACATTACACCTAGTACAACATTATATGCGTATAATGCTCGTCCGGATTTTGTAATCCAAATCCCTACATGAAATTGAAACTCTTTGCGAGAACTTCCATCCTCATTATTTCATGAATACTTGAATTACGCAGACTTTTCATAAAAAAACACATTTATCCAACTTACTTCTTTTACGTTTTGGATGAAGACTAATCTAATCATGGTAATTCTATAATAATGAATGCTTCAAAGTTCAACTCGAGAGTGAGTCTGGTTTTTTAGTCTGTAAAAAACAGAAACTAAATGAACGGTAAACCATATTAAAGTTATTAACTAGCGTAAAACCACATGGTTAAAATGTTGCTGTAACGCCTACATAAAACATGCTTTAGATGAGTATGACTTAACCAAGATAAAAGTGACTTTTTTGAAGAAAAAGAGAATAAATTTTTTTGAAAAAATTTATCTTGTTTTTAGGGTGTTGGTTCTCCATGTTTTGCTGCACCTCTCCGGTTTACAAACTACATCGAGTGGAAAACATAAGTGCAAGGAGGATTTCAAAAACTATGCAAAAATATATTGACAGGGAACAACAAAAACGGAGAGTTCTTAGGCTCTCCCCTCTGTCATAATTTTTTTTGCCCGTGGTGCTGTTGTTAATTGCAATAATGATGGTGATAAACCATGATGAATTTGCTTTCAATAATTGTACAAGACGCAAAAAAATACTGGTTCCGTTGCCCTTGGCGCCCTACGTCTCCATTACACTTGGTAAGAATCATGATGAGTTGTGCATACAGTGTGCATCCACTGTTATACATAATTACGCAATATAAATAATAACAACAAAGTCTGCCGGCATGTTCACGTTCATGAGAAGAAAAAAATTCAAGTAATAATGATACTAAAAAATATATGCTACTTCTAAAGCGTAAATTAAGTATAATAGGAGGAATGATTCGTGAGCATAGTTTATGGAAAGAAATGGACCAGATGATTCCAAAATTACGAGAGGTGAAAGAAAAATGCAACGTTTACTAATACAATATCAAGTGGATGAAGAGGTGGCTGCACTCTGTAAACTCGATTGTACATGTTTCTCCCCAAAACAGAATCATTAGGAATT
This sequence comes from Lepidocyrtinus dapeste, assembly GCA_036850885.1. Classification (NCBI taxonomy): domain Eukaryota; kingdom Metazoa; phylum Arthropoda; class Collembola; order Entomobryomorpha; family Entomobryidae; genus Lepidocyrtinus; species Lepidocyrtinus dapeste. Next base: position 4,939 of record JAANSQ010000294.1, read on the forward strand.
AGAATTCCACGAGAAACAATTTAATCAAATGAAAAGTGGCTAAATAAGTTTTACGAAAATATGCATCGCTCACTTTTGTTTTTCCTGTGTTATTATTGATAATTAAGTAGCAGGATTACATTTCCTTTTGGTAAACCTTATTGCGTAGCTCTGTTTTCTCTAGTGGACTTTGACTAGTCAGTATGATTAAGTGATAAAGAGGTGAGTAAACTATGGCAATATGATAATCATTGTAAATTAATATAAAAGAGGGCATAAAAAGGTGCTAAGTTGTACGTTTACGATGCGCTAATGGGATAAAACTAGAATATTTCTACTTATGCCTATTTATGGACGTAGTTGGAAAAGTGAGTAATGTGAGCATCTCTCGGCATCTCTAGATTAAAGGAGAGGGAGTAGCTTAGTATTAGGATGTTGGTAGAAGCGCCCAAGATCAGCCATCAATCTATAATACAAAACATCTCAATACAGTAGTAGATAAAAAAGTCATGAACATCTGTAAGAGCCACTCCCGCTTATCAATCATACTTTAAATGGTCGCATAAAACGAAGCAAACCCGACTTTTCTCTTAAAGTTGAATATTTTTTTTTTGAGAATGCCATAAAATTATTGAATTGACTACCAACACTGCAAATAAACTTATCGAATGGCGATCACAGCAGTAATAATAACTTTCCTTCGATTGATGCACAAACCCACTCTCATTTTCCTGATTGAGTTTGATCTTCAATGTATGTAAAGCATGGAATAACTTTTGGTACAGTGTTTTTATGACCGAAAATGATATAACGATCATATTTTACTGACAGAGTCATCGTTGCAGGTTGCATGGTATTTTATTGTAGTTTATTGGCCTGGCAAGCGTGCAATTTCAGATCAAAAATTTCTATTAAATTTTGAAAGAACCTACTAATCAGGATGCAATCGGAAACCCCTGCCAAGTGTACTCATTGGATTACGAAAATAAAAAAATTCTATGGCAATATGAAAATAGCAATGGTTAGGAATTCTACCAATATCTTCTGGAAAACTGATAATTTTTTACATGGCACTAATTTTTTTAAATTATGTTACTATTGTTGTAAGAACCTAAGCTGTTTTAAATATTTTGGCTGCTTTAAAAATTTCAACTATTTTGAAATTGTCGTTTTCAAGATGTTATAATTTTGCAATTTTTGTTATTAAAATATCATCTTTCTAAATTTCAAATTACAGGAAGTCCAAACAGAACCAGGACAAATATTGTAAAAAGACAAATTTGGGTTTCCTAGGAATTGCTCTAATTTTTATCACTTTTGGCTTGGAAAATATAATTACTCATCATTTTCAATAATCGCATTATAGAGTTTACTAAATCTTTTAGAATGTGAAAATAATAAGTAAATTTTCTCATGCATCTTCAGAATAATCAGAATAATAATCGGCAGTACACAAAAACTAAATTCTCTAGCCACTACAAGTGCCATTATTATAATGCTATGTTTAAGCGAATTGTACCTACCAATGACGTCGGAATTAGGTACAATACAAAGTTATTTATGTAGTATTAAATTGGAATAATCATTAAGAAGATTCCAATCCAGTATCGGATTTAGCAGATGTAATAATGAGACACGAAAGCTCATCAAACCGCTCATCACTCACACCTCCCATCTTCTCTTCGTGCCTGATCAATTTGGAGCGTTTCGACGAGTAGACTTCCTCGAAAATATTTTAATGCATTTATACATCAACGAAAAAATATTCATAGTTTGCGACTTTTTACATTACTCCCCCATCAAAAACAAATTGTGTTGCAACTGAGCTCTCACAGGTCTCACATACATTTTTTATTTGGACTGAAGTTTAAACATTGCAAAAAATTCTGCCAATGCAATAAAATAGTTAATGCTATGATGATACATCCGTCAACTTTATTATCCATGAAGATCTTTTTTTTTCTCCTTTGTGGTACCTGTCTTGCAAGCAAGCACGCTTGCCTTTTTGCCTACAGTTTCATCCAACTGCAAAGGTATTTTAAGAAATGTATTTAAAAAAGACTCTTTCTTTATGCAGACTGGCTGCCTGGACGGCATCCAAAAGTAAATTGACGTGGGCAGAAACATAAACAGAGGGACGATGCAAATATGTAATACGCATGCTTCACCATCCTCTAAGCTCAGACAAATACCATGCCATCTTCGTGCATTTGCAATATTTTTTATGAATTTAAATTTTCTTTATAGGAATTTTCGCAAATGTTTCCCTATCCAACAAAATGATCATACAGGCCACTAATTTCTCCATCTTTTGGCGCTTAATCGTCAAGAGGAATTATAAAATCTTTTTTACAAAATCTCTAAAAAAAAGGTAATTCATAACGATATTTTTTTTGTTTCCATCTTAATGAATTTTTCTTTTACGAGATATTTTTATGGGTAAAATATTAATCTAGGTTTGAAATAAAGGGTTCATCCAACCAAACTTGGTTTTGGTTCCTTGGCCGATAGCACTTTGCTAAAGTACGTAAGACTCATAAGAAAAACCCAAAGGAAGGGAAAAAAAAGTTTTGTCTAGTTCATGCACCTGTTCGTACGTTCAAGTTTACTTTTAGTTATCAAAACGTCCATAATCATGATTTCAGGATGGATGCTCTTCCTTAGAGCACATTCTAAGCTTTATCTTGGTGCTTTATGAAACAAAACATGAAGATATAATGGTAAGGATCTCATTACTCTAGATACATATTTCAAGATGGAATACAGAGATTATTGACTTGACTAGCTCTACGCTGGTGCTATTTTTGCACACAAAATTAAATCTACTACACTTACGTGTATACGTATCATATCAAGGGTTGGACGTAACATAAGCATACTCAAAAAAACAAAACTTTTTTTTTGGTATTATTTAATTGGTAAGATGAATGCAACATTGTATTCGGATTTTTATTCGTTTTGTACCCTACGAAGCTAAAGTTCACTTTTCATTTCTTCTCCATTCTTAGGAATACGAAACAAGAATGACTTGCAAGGTAGTCATTGAATTCGCAATGAAATAAGGGAGGTTACCTTTCCTAGGCAAAAGAGCAAAAAGTCAGAAAAAACTTATGTGTATATGAAATGAACATTATCGTATTATCATCACACCACACAAAATGCTATCCTAACGATCTGTATGATAGCCAGTGTTAGCAAAGTGATGCAAAAATGTATTGAATGTGTAGCAACGTGTACAGAAAAACAACGTTCAAAACAAGAACACATTTGATTAAATTTATGTAGAATCGCAAACCTACAGAACCTACGTTGGCCCAGATGCTTTTGCGTAAGTAGTGAAGACTTTAGGTATTTTAAAGAGCCTTCTCCAAAACATAGTTACATTTATATGAATACATAAATGTCAGTTTACGTAAGCATCTATTTTCCTTTTATTTCCCTCATTACTTCTCATTCTGTATGATTGATGTATGTAACTTGGATAAATTTATTCCGGTATTCTTCCTCCATTTTACGGTTTTTTTTATCGGGACCGAAAACCAATTGAGAAAGGTATTCTTCTTTAAGATAAACAAGGTATTTGTACTTGCTATTTTATGCCTTATTTGCTTAAGCCCACCATCTGAGACTTTATTACTGTGGAGGAATTAAGGTGAATGGAGGAAGATGACTAGGCTATTTTAATTAGCATTGGAGTTTCCCATGTAAAGACTCTCGAGAATTATTCTCTCCTACACATCTGCCATGACACAGGTTTTTCTTGCGAGATTGACGTTCCTCATAGTATCATATCAAGATATGAAAAATGTTTATTGATGTTTCAATCTAATTGAATTTAATTTCGCTGTAATCATAATCATGGACCGAAAGCAATTAGCATCTATTCATTTCTTCTTCATGTGTACAATTTTCCGGTACAAGACTAATCTAACTGTTAAAGTCTGAATGAATCAGTAAAGTAAGAATGATCTTTAGGGTGCGTATATTCTACAGAGCGCTTTGGCTATTGGGAAACTAGACTGGATCTGAGAGATAATAAGGATACGTAATCATAATCATATTTTTATGGAATTAAAAAACTGAAAAAGCCGGTCCCCTCATTCATTCCTGAATATTGATTTAAGAGAATAATGGAACCTAGACAAGGAAGGAAATGCACGTAGACGTAGAGTACTAAAGAAAATTATTTCTTTTTGTACCGTCGTCATGTCACGCAGACATGAGGGTAAATACAAGTGAAGTGAGGAGGCGTACGAACGGTCAGGCGACGATGGGAAATGTTTTTTCATTGAATCAATGCAAACTAGAAAAAAAATCGTTTTATGACTAGGATAAAATTGCAATTATGGTTGTTTCTTGGTTGCAATCTTTAAAGAGTGTGTAGACTGACCACTTCTTTTATACAAAATTGTGCATGTAAAATAAGTTAACCCCGATGAACGGCTCATTTGACACATTCAAATTATACAGTATCAAGTTTCTTCTTCCCAGGGTGAACTCATCCCTCACTGTGGTTTCATTCTTGTGGCCATTATTATAGTAATTGTTATGATTTTTCAAAAAAAAATCCTTCAACTTTGCCTTTTGTTTAAAAAATTGAGTTTTTTTGCCAGTTTGTTGATACTCTAGTGATATGATGTGATGATAATGATGATGGTAGATGATCAACGGGCTTATTGGTAGATATCATATTAGCATTTGAATTCTGCACCCCCGGAGATGTGTTGACTAGCTACGTTGCCCTTAAATGAGCTTGGCCTGACAAAAACCACTCCTGTATCATTTTACAAAGTGATATGACTGGAAACTGACATTAACTCCGTATTCGTATCATACCTACATGAATGAACAACTGTCTAATCCGTTTGTAAAAGGAACTAGTACAATTTGTTCTTCGCTTCAGAGCAAAAACGAATTTTATGCATTGAAACATCTCCTATCATCATACCCGTAGTTGCTTAGTATCCTGGGAGAAAAAAGGAAGATGGAAGAAGGAAGTGAACAAGTTTTCTTCCTTTAGCTGCGTACAAAAATTTATACTTTTACCACAGTTTCACTTTACCCATTCATGATCCAGCATGCAAATTCACTTCTGCGTTAATGCAGGGTTGATTTTTCATAGGATATTTAAGGCATCAAGGATGTTCAACTAGGAAAAAAATTATCCATTTATAGTGTCAACGGACCAGACAAAAATGCACCAGGTAAAAATTATCACATGCACCTTGGTTACCTTGGCTTGGCACAAGTTGCATAGAATTTCCCTTAGGCTACTTAAGGACCACCTCGCATTTTTTTCTGCCTAACTGGTCAACTTATACTTTCCAAGAAGTTAAATTAAAAGATGAGGATAAATCACAAAAATGGATTTTCCTATTTTGAATGAACATCCTTAAATTATATTCCGAAGGAGGATTTCGGCATCATGGAATCAAGTCTACAGAATACACATGTCCAAAGTGAATATTAAACTGTACTCTTCAATTTTCCTGCTAATATATGCATATAGTTCAAGCTCATTTCTACGAGCAAGTCAAAATGATAGTCGGCCGGATAAAATAAAGAGATTGAGATGAAATGATGTGCTTATATACAAAGTACACTATTTCTTGAACATCATAATACTCTATCATTATTCTTTGTTATACAAGCTTGCAAATTCTAGAGGGAAAAGAGATAAAGTGTAGTAGTAGAGACTGCATACATGATGATTAGTTCAACGATTAACTACCAGTCCTGGCCTGTTATGTAAGAACATGAATATTATATGATTCAGTTGGATTTGTTACTTGGAACATTTACTACCCTCACTTGTTACTCTCCTTTTTACAAACTGATACTGATTTACAATCTGATGTATACCAACTGCATAATAATCAGTTTCATCTGCTCTTTTACTAGAAGAAATTATGTCAAAATAGTCCATATTTGTAAAAATGCTCCATGTTTATCCATGTAGAAAATTAGACAAGCACGCTAGTTTTTTATGCGCTCATAATCCATTTTATCCATTTATCCATCCGCCGACACTTCTTTTTCGTTGAAGTCATGATCACGATGGTGATCATTTTTCTACTGCCGCTATCAATTCTTCCATCTACTGATCCAACCCATATGAACCTTATGAAACAAGAAAGGAGCAGGAGCACATGTCGCCAAAAAAAATTGTATATTGGAGTACATGTGCAACGTAAGATACAAGTAGGCCAGTGTAAAAAAATTGTGTGATGTCGCGTACTCGTAAAGATCATTGCGTTGCAATTTTTTTCGCTTGACCATGCATTTTCGGTCGTGCTCTTATATGCACTTGTTCAATAACGTGGGGCGATTACTCGATGAATAGTAGGTAGGTTGTGAGGTACACTTGAAAAAAGTGGATATACTTTGTTTGATTGCCAACATAAAAAGTAAAAGTGAACTTGTGACAATGATGACGACGTTGATGATGATACTCCAAACTCTAAAGTGTGTAAATTCTATTAAGTCAAATGAAAAAGGTGAGCTGTGTAGTCTTCTCTTATTAGTTGTTTTTAGCGTGGCCGCGTAATGTCACAGGATTGAAAACAAATTCTTATTTCGTCCTAATAAAATATGAGGAATGAGTCCCTTGAGCGTAGAGCACACATGCAAATAAGGTAGTTGGTAGTTTACTCGCACAACACACGGGTATTGGCTAGACCACACAGGGTATGGTCACTCCAATCAGGGAAAATAACATTTAAGCTCAAGATAAACAGTTTTGGCTATTTTGAGCAACTTGGAAACTACGAAGGTGCCAAAGATTCTAAATGAATCGATCATCATTGAAAAATGCCGAAGATGACTTTAATGTTTATCTGCTCCAAGTGGGTGCTCAGTGCTCAAGCATTGTTTTTTAAGGTCAGTTAAACTGAAAATGATGATGACACCGAAGGGCCTTGGTTAGTACGCGTCATCACGGAAAATTAGTGATGAGATTGGGAAATTGCGTTATAAATAAGGAGACAATATGTATGCGATAAAGTACTTATCTCAAAGAAACCTATTGTGAGAAGAGAGGGAGCCCACGCTGGAAAAATTCATTACAAAGCTCTTCATCAGAACTAGACACGACTTCATGCATATTAGCTCTCGCGAATATGCTACCGGATCTGATTAGGGTTTATAGATGATCATGATAATATGACATGATACTACAAGCGAAATAAAATGACGAAGATTTGTCGTCCTAAACTCCCAATTCCCAAGAACGCTACACATTTGCATATTTTTAACAAAGGTACCTTCTGGCTCAATGCACATTTGCTGTTATTTTGGAGAGCCATGCATGTAAATAAAATTAATAACTCTACGCTCGTCATATCAATTCCAACTAATCAGTCAAGCATTTAACTCATACTTGTTACGTGGTAAAGGGGCGAAATGACAAAAGCAATGCAATACCTGGTCTAACCATGCCCTCATCTCTTTCCACTGCACTTTTATATTTGCATCTCATCTCGTTCAAATTTTGCATATTTTAATTGCTTACGATGATAACCGGTGGAAAAAACAGAGCATCTAGTTTTTTTTTCTTGCTTACACTGCGCAAAAACACATTTAGCTCTGAATGAATGACTCACAACTCACGTTTCAAGTGTAGTCCAGTGATCACTACGTGGACAAATAGCTAAATAGTAGAGAGAAATACAGAAATGTCTACAGATATAGTGGCAATCCATAACATTGATACGTTTTTTTGCTCTTGTTGCAGTAGCCGCACGAAACAGCCTGAGCAGTTATTAGCCCTGTCACCCCAAAAAATGCGAATTTTTTTCAGACAAGTTCATAATATCTGTATAATGTGTACTACGTTATCACATTATCCTAGTGTTTTTTCTGCCAGTTGTCTTGTCTCCTTTTATATAATACTTTACTCTCGATCTTTAGCGGTGATCCAACTTTTTTTTGAAAAAATATGAATGAATGGAAAGAGCGTTGTTTATGCTTTCGTAGTACTGATGTTGTTACGTTTGTCTACTTTACTCACGTAAAAGGCTAGGATTTGTTGCATTGTCTCCTTTTGCTTACTAACACACAAGCCATAACTGTCATTCTCGACTAGCCCCTTCGTCCTATCTGTAGTACCTCTCGAAAAAAAAAGCTTGAATACTTTTTTAAATTAAATATATTACGATACAATTCAAGTGGACGAATTACTTGAAGATATTAATACAATTTTTTGTATGGGGAGGGTACGGCTAAAAAAATGTGTTTTTTTCAATGTTATGCACACTCTCAAAAGATTTTGCGAAAAAATGCAATGATTAAAGAGAGGGGATTCAAATCAATTTGGAAATGCATTGTAATTATGATATAATGAGTAGAAGTAGTTGTTCTGGCATTAGTATTTAGCTTGAGCTTGAAATAAACATGTCTATTTTTACAATGCCTCGCATTCATTTAACCGTATAATTGAAACTAGCCAGCAAAATCCTACAATCATCAATAATGTGGGCAATTGCAACAATAACAATAATGCACCTCGCGCACACAAACACACGCTTCTTTCGTTTAGTTTTCGAGGTGCAGGTTGGAGTGACGATGTAAATGTTGATTGTCACCCTCACCTCTTCAATTAAAGAATTGCTAGAGCATGTTTTTTGTCTACTGATCGCATGGCTATATCACTCACTTGAAAACACCTTTCATTCCTCCTCTTTTTTCTGTACCATTTTTTAACACTTGATTTGGCTGTCACTCATTATTAAATAATTATTAAGTATTTTCGCATTAATTAAGTTGGACTGCCGAATATCTAGCCTCCTCAGCCTTTAAAAAGTGTAAATAAATATTTCGCAAGTTGTTATGGAAGTACTTATGATTTGATGTCATTGTGGCAGGTATAATGACACAGACCCTTAATGTCTTGAGGGTAACGTGAGACGTACTTGTTAAATCACTGTACGCAACTGTAAAACATGATATCGCGTGAGAAAGAAAGCATAGGGAATATACTACAATATACTTAGAAAATTGTTAGTTGCATGAAAAGGGAAAAAAATTAGAACAAAAAAGAAAACAGAAAAAAGATAAGTAGGCAGTGTGAATGTACTTATGTAAAAATTGTATTATGTAAGCTTACCGAGAAACCAAGCCGTATCTAATGGGAGTGTTGTGCTTTGGTGCTTCCTCTTCAGCAAGTGACAAATAGAGTGTTTTTATTACTTTCAGCAATCTTCAATCCGAATCCGTTCATTCCGCAATAAAATGAAAAGTTTGTTTAGTAAAAAGTAAAAACTGTTACGATGATGGGGAGAGTTCTAATTACTTACAGGAACTCCTTTCATATCACACAGTTCCGGTCTTGCAAATTGACAGAAGAGAACAATTCTAAAACTCAAATTTTCTCCTGAAATTCTAATTGTTAGAACGTTTCAAACAGTCAGGGTCACAAATAAACGAGAAATCAATAAAAAAAGTGTTTAGGACTGTAAAGCGTTATTTTTTCACTTTGCCTCACTTTGAAAACTCAATGTTTTTTAAAACTGATACAATTTCTGTAATTTGTCTATTTTTTAAACTAATGTATTGAATGTTTATACTGGAGGCACAAAACCACCAAAAAAATGTAAAATTAGGAGAAAAGTCTTAAATTGAAACTTTTCTTTTCTTGAAAACTGTTTTGAACTGTTTATCTTGTCGTTGCTCTCGATATGATTGTTTTTGTTATTGTTGTAGATGATCTCGGGTGTTGTTCCTTCGGAGGCAAATATCCTTGACTCGTCGAGAGTTGCGAAGTGAATGAACAGGTTTCAGGTGAGAGTCCCGGTATTATATCAAACCCGGATTGTTGCACCACCAAATAGTGAAGGTGTGCTGGGTACACCGAGTCTTTATTTTCTTTCCCTTTTGAGGCTTTGCTCCCTACTTTCTTGTTGTCGATGAGTGTTGCTTGTCTTCTTTCTTCTTATGTAATGCGTACTCCTGTAGCTTTCTGAGTCGGGGTATATGCTTGCAAATATCTTCAGCTTCTTAGCTCACTTTGCACAGAACAAGGGTATGTTGAGAAAGAGTTTTTCCTCTCCTTTGCGAAAAAAACCGAATGGCTATTTTTGACACTGTCCCTGTATAAAACTCAATGTGTCCTCCGATTCCTTTTTTTGGATGGTTTCAACGAGTTTGTCAACTTGGCCCAGTGTCAGGGTCAGAACTGAATTTGATTAATTTTTTTGCAGTCTATACTGTTCAATATTTAGGGGAAATGTGTACGCTGAAGGGTAAATTACGTTGACGAGGATGAATGAATAGAGTCAATGTAAATTCTAAAAAACACACTCCTGAAGACGACGACGGCAGATGTGATCACTTGCTGAATGATAGATTTGAATTGAGCCCGAATGGCAAGGTGGACAATGGTTTTTGGCGTTGTGCAGGTAGAAATCTACTCTTGTCAATTTTTGCTCATGCTTACACACACCATTCTATTTTGGTGGAGGTAAACTCTACGAATTTTTTTTTGGAGGCGCTGTGTTATACATTGGAGCAGCCAAGGGCCAGAGATTTTCATACTGTTTGATTCCTCGAACCCCTTCTTTTAGCTAATCTCCCTTTAAGCAAAGCACCACATAAAAATGAATATCGTCACGAAGACGACGACGATCGCTGTGAGCATCATATCCTCATAGCGCAGCGCCATGCTAAAGTATTGCCCATTTGGAATGTTAGTGCAGAAGCGATCTGCTCTTCATTTATGACCAAATAGTAGCAGAAAAAAATCCCTTAGCTTGTACACATACCAAGATGCATCGCATTCTTGTGCCCATTACCTCGAATATATTTATTCCTGGCGTATCCAAAATAAGTGCTTAGCCACCCAGCCAGGTAGTAAGTAAAGCATGAGTTGGACATCCCCAACATCATCTTCAACTAAAGAAGAAGCATCCAAGTATCCACAGACTTCCTCTTTTAAACAACAAATTCTTCTTCATGCTCCTCTGCACCTCCTTCCTAAAACCAGTACACTTTTTTAAATTTATATTCTCTCTCCTCTAAACCTCCGATATGAATTTGCACAAAGGCTACATAATGGATGCATATTTGAAATTAAACTCATAAATAAATTTTTTTCAAAGCTACCATTTGAATTTTAAATAACATAGCAAATTAAATAACTACCTAATTTATAGCATAGGAACTTCTTTCTTTTCAGGAGCTAAAGAGTTATTTCCTTTACAACTCATATCCATCCGTGTCGTAGAGCTTATGTCTAGTCTCATTAGAAATAACTTGGAACTTTAATTATGCAGTGGTCAAGTGAAATTTTAAGTTCCATCTTGGTACCCTCTTCCTCACAATGCATTACATCATGACATGCTCTCGCAAGTAAGTAATTAATTGGCACGTAGTTATCAAACCTCTCGCTGTGATTTTGGCTGTATCTCACCATCCCCAAGAAACAGAAGAAGATATTGTTTCTTCCAATGTAACTCGTTCATATCACAATTTTTGTGGATTCTTTGGTGTGTACTCTCGCAGCAAGTGTGAAAACCTGCGTAGTTAATCCCATTCCATTCGAAATGCAAAAATAACTTGCTTTGTTTTACTACTTGAAAGCTCATGGGTTAACCAGCGTCTAATTTATCGCTTACTCATTGAGCAAACTAGTAGGCTTTTGTTTAACCAGGCATTCCTTTCTCCACCTGAATTCACGTAACATGGTTTAATTGTAAAAATAGCATTTTTACGTAATAATGCCAGTGTGATGAGCCATGACCATTTTTTTTGCTACATGACCAGCAACAGCAAAAGTGGTTTTTTTGTCTAGCAAAAAAAAAGTATGTTATCGCGGATGCGCTGGCGATGACTCAGGTGATCATGGAAAACTAGAAAACGTGACCCTCTTCTGGTTTCCAAGCTTCCTCTCAAAACTCAAGCGGAGCAAATCATTACCAAAGTCAGCCAGTATCGTTCACATAATGATGATGATGATACGCGTAATAGCTTATGCGATGATCTCATAACATTTTTATACCCAAAAAATTGTAAATTCTATTTCTCCATAAAATCAATATGTATAAATCTTCTGCAATTACAACTTTCAACAAAAAAAAATATGATCATTTATTGCTCAGACTTTATTCTTCTGGAATATTTTTATTGTAGGAATTTTTCATCTTTTATTCCTCCATTGTCATTCAGGCATGTGTAATGGTGACATTAAAATCTTACATGAGGAGGAAGTTTATTAATGTTTCAAAGTATTCATGACAATGTTATGTACAGTATACTTTGTTGTTCTTTATTTACTTTAGAACAACACAAAAAGTGTGCTGCTGCCTATTACTTTGCAGTTTTTTTATTATGGAAAAAATATAGCCAAATTTTAAGAGCAGTTTTACCACTCGTCAAGTTTTCCACTGTGAATCATATCACGAAATGAAGTTGAGTCTCTGCTCAAAAACTTGGTTTTCGAACGGACATGCGCAACCTTACATATTTTTTTAAACACAAAAAAGTTATTATTTGTTATTATGTACAGAAAAATAATAAGAGTATTATTACATTAGCACAAGTTCATTCATTCATTAATTTCCCTCGCCGTGGTTATTACCATGTCATCGTCATGACTCTTCTTCTTCATCTGAAGATCATTTTCATGAACTTGACCAACTCGAAACGAAATTGTATGGGAAATATGTCCCTGCCTAGGTATCTATGAAATTACGATGGAGTTTTAGTCTACCTATTCTCCCTGCTCTTTATTGTATTTTTTTCCTACTTTCATTATCATTTTTGCAATCATCATCATCATCAAACTCATGTTAGTTATTGGATTCTCAAGATCCTTCGCCAAAAAATATAAATAAGAAATAGTGACTTTATGTACACGAAGAGGAGGAGGACGGTTACATGTGAAGAATGTAGATTTTCTCCCCCGTAATCTACGTCCAAAATGGTGTCCTTCCTGCATTTTACGTATGAAAATATATGCTTATTCAAAATACGCTTTAAAACAGTGTACCTCTCACTGTTTACCATTTTTAGCTGCATTATGCCCCACAATTAATTACTTTTTTTACATAGTCTCAAGATTCTTTTTGTAAAATGCTAATTATATTCTGTAAGCATACCTGGTTTACGAATGCATAAAATTGGTGTAAAAATATGATCGCGTCAAGTAAAGGTGACAATGATGATGAGATTAGAGTCTAGTGTTCGTTAAGTATTCAACGCATGTGCCCAGTCGTGGTGGATGACAGTTCCCTGGAACAATCAGTAAGCATTTCCCAAAGGAAGACTCAATTTACTTCCTAAAAAAGGAATCAAAGTGGAAGCAAACCAAGCCTAGCCAGTGACTGAGCTTCACAGCCCCGCCGTTTTGGGAAGGCTGCGTGAGGAGTCAGAGCATAGGATGGAAACGATGCGAGATGTTAATAGAGAAATTAATGTAATAAGTATGAACATTGAAGGAATTTTATGTCCCTCTCCATGCGTCCAATAATACCCGTGGTACAACAAAGTACTATATAAAGCCTACAATAGCAATCATCCTAATGACCATGATAATAATAGCATCTTTAATTTTCCTCTCATCTTATTATTCTCTGGTTGATGATGATGAGGAGGATTATGAAGACGATATCAATAGCAATAATTTTCTTTTACGATGGAATTTGAATATGAGAACCGTGTGCAATCACACGTTTTTTTCTCTCTTTTACTCTGTCGTGTCTTTTATTGTTTTTAAATTTTCTTTTTTTAATAGGACAATTTACACGAGTATATTTATGCATGGAATATAAACTGTTGACCTTCAGCTTATATTATGTATTTTTTTGCTACTTTTGTCAAAATTCATTTGCTTCCAATAATCAGCCATCAAAAAAGATGACGATAACATAATAATTCGATCATTATCAATAAAATTACTTTTTTTGGCACTGATAGTGGCTCTCGCATTGATAACCAAGTAACAAATTGTTCTTTTCAAGTTTTACAGCTAATTTATTTTCATTACTGGAATTTAAATTTGTTGAAACAAGCGTACAAGCCACTTAACAGAGCCTTATTCCCCACTAAGATTAATTAAGTAAATGGGACCAATGTAACACGAGTGAAATGACATAATATTAATAATTCCTTAGTTGGTTTGACCTTTTTTTCTAGTGATTTCAAAGGTTGAAATCTACTACACATCCTGCGCTTTGACAGTAGATATTAAGCGGGATGAATGAAGACATCTTGGTTTTTTTTCCTTTGAGAATTTTTTCTTAACGGACACGAACATATTAGTGTTCAGTAGGGCGCCATACCAGCACGCCATTAGACTGATGAAGATGAAGATCACATGAAGAAAAATAATAATAATGGAAGACGGGGTCGCTGTCGCTTTTCATCCATGTTTATTTGGATACACACCTTTTTTGCATCAGCAGCGTCGTCATCAATAAAAACGTTCTTGGGCTAGAAAATTGAGTTGGTGTACGAGAGGAAAATTGGAAGATACCACAATGTGATTTAATAATGAATGATGATAAGCACCCTTAATATACCTACTTACAGGTTTATCAGTTGTAATTACGTACGGATTTGCATTTACGAGTATAAAATGTGAACTAGGTATCTACTAATTTTTTTACATAGGAAAAAAAATATTGATAAAGTACGGTCATATGGCACATAAATTACGTGAATTTTAGCTGAAAGCTTGCTCCTCTCTACAATCCCATTTCCATAAAAATTCGTGGATGATTTCCTCATATGGAATATTGACAAGTTTACAAGAAATATCTTCTGCAGGAGAATGGCGAGAACGGTTTGGATTATTCTACAGGGAAAAAAGATGATTTAGGGAGGGAAATTACGAGACACTTCGCAGAACAACGGTCAACCCTAACTGATTCTGTGGGTTTTCAAGTTTTAAACTGAGAGACGGATAAAAAAATATTTATGATTCTATTTAGGCATACAGATTTAATGGGAAAAAATGCATCAAAGATGTTGGGCTGTTCAAGCCTTCATTTCCTTTTTAATTAGTACCTTTACAGTCCATACGCAACCTTGAAAAGATGGACTGGGGCTCTGGAATAAGAAATCAATTAGAGTGCTTATAATAGCACTTATTACATGCCTGCGTTTTTGATGGATGCTAGAGAAATGGGGAAAATGGCAAGGTTGGTTTGAGCCAAAGAGAAAAATATATAAAAAATTAATGACCTAGCCAACGATTCGTTTAGGTATTTAAAGAGAACATGTTTATGTGTCATGTACTCTCAATGTGGATCATGTAGCAACTCCCAGATCCAGTCAGTCATCCCATTGACAAGCAATAAAGCATTAACTACATTTTTAAAAAGAAGAGCTGAGAGGAAGAAGGTATTTTATTAGTAGACAACCCTCGTCGATCATTACCCACTATTGTTAGATATTGAGTGAGTACACATTACGCCACATACCTATACTTACCTGCTTAAGTGGAACTACTGATGCGATGTGATGTTTGGTGGTGCTGTTTTTGGCAATTTTTAAAGCGTTTAGAGGAAGTATTAGGACACCGCGAACCGGGTTGCTTCTTTTACAGGGGGAAAAAATTACTGACTCATTAATTATCATGCATCATGTTGACAGCAGGTTTATAGTTGTTTTGTTCAGAGCGACTTACAGTTGCCACTATACTTTGAGAATATTGGGACGAGTCAAGTGAAGCGAAAAAAAAAGAAATTTAAGTAGTAAGTAAAAAGGAGGAGGACGAAACTGGCGAAAGGAACGGGGAAATGAATACACTTGCTAAAGATGATGATGATGGACAATGTACTTGCAGCACTTTAATTTCTTTTTGTGTCTTACAAAAACATCTTTTAAATACCTATGGTCCGTCCCAACAACCATATAGGCCCCTGTAATCCTTTTTCAAAAAATCCTATTGTTTCTTTCAATCACTTCATCCTTATTTTAAAAAGAATGAAGTGAAACGGGGGAAAATACCAAAGAGAAGGAAAAAATCGTATTTTGTGTCGAGAGATTCGGGTCGCTCTCTGTCGGTTTTATTTCTGTTTTCGGCGGTCTGATAAAAACTTATTTTTACAGAAAGAAATGCCTAGTTTGAGTTCTTTTTCTTGTTTTTAGGGAGCCCAGTGACAGTTATTGACTTGGCTTTTTCTTGATTGAAAATACGCCAATAATATTTACTTATACAGGCTACAGAATGCTACGGGAGAAAATGAGCTTCCCTTTTTGCAGAATTTCAAGTATGCACATTAAGAGCGTACAGTTAGTCATTATTACAGCTTGCTTTCAAATATATATTTAGGATTTAAACGGTAGAGAGCTACTGCTTTAAATGGCAATGCTAATCCAATCCACCCAGTTTTCAATTTTTTTTTTAAAACCTTGTCACATGATTGTCATTAGAGAGCATAATATGGAGAAAATGTGTGTAGAACTACTATAACAAGAAAGGGACCGGTTGGCTCCTCTGACTTGTCTTCCCTACGAAATCAAATCTCTTAGGTTGTAATGAAATTGTGGTGATTTTGTAGTGCCCAATGATTCTCATTTTTTTCGCGACTATTGTGTAGACTTATTTTTACTCAGGATATCTCCGACTTGTTTACTCTAATCAATTAAGCCTCAACGAAATGTTGTAATAAACGCAGATACACATCATACTTCGTTAGCTAACAGGTTGACTTATAGGTTGAATAAAGATGATACTTTTGTACTAAGCTTTGTTGGAGCTGTGCGGTATAATGCTACAATATTTTTGTTGGATTTGGTAGCCAGCCAGTTTCCAATGATATCTGTAGGAGCTCTATGTAGGGAAAAATCCGCAAAGTGATCCACCGAGAAAAAAAAAGTTGCAAAAATGGTGGACAAAATTCACTCGTGAAAAACTCCCGTTATGAATTCCTTTTGTATTTTTTATTTCGTTTCGCAAACCATTTGAATGCTTTGAATCACGAGTAGTTAAATTGGCAAACAATGACAAATATATCATGCGTTAATGCTCAATAGGATATTTGACTATAAATACGGATTTGTTGCCGTTTAAATCAAGATGAGCAATAAATTCTTTTAGATGCTCAATAAATGAATAAAAGTTTTGCCTGTATTTTTTTTTCTTCTTTTAAAGGAGCAATTTTATAAAGCAGTCTTATGCCTAAGTCATGGTCAAATGGTCATTGCAACTCATTTGCAATCAAACCTTTAGAGAAAAAGACCATTTTTTTCTGATTGCAAGCTTTTCATGTTTTATTGGTGTAACGTAATTTAAGATGAGTAAGGAAGGTGTATTAACAAAATACCTCTTTTATGATTCCGTTTTGCATAATTCTTGTCTTTTTGCCAATCGTGATGAAAAGAGTCTACACTTGAGTTTAGCAAAATGACCACGTTTTCACTGGCCAAGTTTGTAAGATCGTATTTCATTTTTATTGTTTCACGGCCCAGCAGAACTAATGCTTTAGTCACTCTCAAGTGTACTCACATTGACTATACTTTCTCAGAAGAAAGTGTACTACCGTCGGAGCATCTTGAACCGAAGCGTAATTTATGCGTGAATAATGATGCAATATTAAAGTAATAAATTAATTCCGTTTTCGGTAGCCCTGCCGTTTTGGCGATGGTGAGCATACTTCATTATCTCCATCCATCATCACACCAGTTAAGGAAGCTCAGAGGAGAATATGACGAGGAAATGATGATGATGTGTTGTTGTTCCACGCTTTTAATGACGCTTCACACTGTTTCGTTACAAAGAAGACTAATGGTAATCTTTACTCCAAAAAAAATGATACAGCCAAGAAAATAAAACGGAAAAGATTGATACAGTATAAATTCAAAGCTATTTTTCTCTCCCAAACCAATTTCATTGCCAATGCCACTAGGGAAAACGAAACAAACCAAAAAAAAAAGTTTTACATTTTGCGTCATTCGTGAGATGATAATCTACTGGTAAGCAAAGCAGGCATATAGACATCACATCAGTGAGTGAATTGAACTTTCTCATGGTAACTTCCGTCATGTCGAAAAGACAAGTATGCAACGGTATATTTTTCATAGGCCTACATACTGCCTTGCCTGCATCAACATAGCTTCTGGTAATGCTGCTGCTTTGTGCATTGGTATCATCATAATACTTCTTCAATTTTTTTTCTCTCAAGTTATATAATAATTTCCATATATCCTTCTACTTACACTTACATAGTCCTCCTTGAAAGTGCACGCATACCTATTGGATTGCATGGTCATTCAAGTTTTGTTCTCTTAGGCGATGCTAAAACGTACGAAGAACGTATTTTTTTCTCTATATTCACTTGTTTCCTACCGCCACTGGGCTGATTATTAGTGGATTTCAATTGTCAGTCATAGACCGGGAGCGAGTAGACCGTAAGAATTTTTTATCGGTTTGCTTCCTCTTTTTGAGAAGATTTTATGCATGTGTAGATGCAGCCTCATTCCAGGCCCTTTTGCAAAGGTTTTTTTCAGCCTCACTGTTTTGAATAAGAAAAGTCTATAAATTAATGACTCTAGTAGAAATGACCAAATGCTGAAATTCTCGAAAGGTCGAGTCCAAATGGTATATACGATGTCAAAGTAGATCAACTGGTGATCGGCATAAGCTACGCACACTCTCCCATTATTTATTGCTTCCACCGATACAGAAAAAGCAGTTTTTTACTTAGGCTTTTCAAAACCACATGATAAAATAGTACATTTCAGAATGGTTCTATATGAAGGCCGCTGCAGGCATTCACTTCTTTTTCCGTTTTCTGAACGAGTTTTCAGCTCCTATAATGGATGGGCGAAGGTTACGTTGGTCAAATCAAGTTTTCTTTTTGAAAATTCATTACATTTTCATTGCGTAGCCCATATCTTGAGCTCCCGGTTTTTCCTCATTTTCATCAAAAACTATAATTTGCGGAGAGAGAATGTATGGTTTTGTTAGAAGTGAAGAGATACAGACTTTGGTAAAGCTTGGTTGGAGCAGGGGTACAACTCTGATTGAAAAATAAGGTGCGATGGCATAAACAACATATTTCGAAAAAATTAACATGACTTCTGAACAAAAATGATGAGGATCAAGAGAGAGAGGGAGTGATAGTACTCATTAAGAGATTTAATATCATCACTTTACTTGGTTCACTCCTTCGTCGTCAATCTGTCATTCCTTTTTCGAATTGGGCAAGCATGGGTATTCAAAGGCGGATGAGAAGAAAAATGAATTGGTCTTGTTCACCAAGCAGCAGTTTACCTAATATATACCGTAAAACATGCATACGAAACAAAATGAATGAGACTGACTGGCTATCGGAGTTTTTTTTTCGGAGGCTCCAACCTCCAACTCATTAGACTACTGTCTCGTATCAAAGAAAGGAACTTACAACTAGTACATTACAACTATTACAACTTTAGTAACAAAGAGGGGTAACTTGAATAGAATCACGGTGTGATGACAATCTGAACGTGTGCCTAGAATGCTAATCTTCCCAAATGTCTTTTATCAGCGTCATCTTTTTTCGTTGCAACTCAATAAAAAATGTGTTGACAACATCATTGAATTGGGTATTATTATTGTTATGCATATTTCACACACATTCATTTAAAGTCATTCATTCAACTGGAAAAATTAATTTTGAATAGTTCAAGATTAAAATGTTTGCAAAAGTTTATCTAACATTAAAATTTTAATTTATAGTGAGGTCAGTAATACCTAAGACAAAGAAATGTTGACAAGAACAAAACCTAATATTACAGAACTAGTTGGGATGATTGTAGCAACTTTGTCTTGGTAAACCACTGATTCACCAGGCATTCACCGTTTTGTGATTGTGATGAGAGGGCCACGGAGCATACTTTTTTGTGATGATGATGATTTACTGTATTGAATTACAACAACGTTTTACTCTCTCTTTCTCCCTCATAATCATCATTTACTATTACCCTTCTCTTATTCATCTCATTTTGCTCATTACCAATCATCTTATTTTCGCACCTTGTGTGTGGTATGCTATAAACTTCAATCAAATTATAGTATTCTGCCGTGTAGACAGTACCGTTTCTTTCTTTACAGCGCGTATTGAATACAGAATGCTTGAAAGAAGATTATTAGTTTTCGTATATTTGGGCTCCTGTAGTTTGCAAGGGACATGGTGCAATATGTCGTCAAGAGAAAAACAAAACGAATCCATTTCCATTAATTTATTTCGCATTATGTAAACTTATGTAATGTCAAGCTAATAGCCCAATTAATGTGGGGTGATGTGTAAATCCCAATTTAAATTCTTAACCAAAGCATAGGGTGCAAAGTACTGAATATATTATAGTTTAAAATATACAGCTAATTTGTGCAAATNACTGAATATATTATAGTTTAAAATATACAGCTAATTTGTGCAAATGAGATTAAACCGTTGGAAAATGCGTAGAAAGAGTTTTTCTTGAAGAAGATATTAGGCCCAATTAAATTAAATGAATTCAAATCGTCTCATCTGGCGACCAATGAATGATTGCAGTATTTAAAGAGTAAATTGAAGGTCGACACGAAAGAGAATGCAATGATTTTCTTCGTTTTTTTTCACCCTTATCGTGTTCTTCCATTTTAAACCATTTGTACATACTTTTTCTCTATGTCATTTGATCGTAACGGAATTACAAGTAGACAGGTTGAAAACTCAAAGAAAACATCTACTTTTCTTTATACACAAACCGTTTTTCCACTCCATTAACACGTTCGCTAATGTGCCAAAGTGGTGGTTACACTTTTAATGCATACCAAATTCTGATAATCGTCAATTTAATCCCATATATGTACATAGTCGGTCTCAAGAGGATGAAATCGGTTAAGCAGAGAGAAGCTTCAGAAAAAAAAATAGATTAGATAACTTGCTTGAGCTTTCGCTGTACCCGAACAGTACCTATACTTGAACGAAATTAGGTTTTGAACTTGAATCTAAGTTTGACGCCAAAAATCAATAACCCGCCTATTATCCAATCTTCTATTTGCATTCTAAATTAGCTTCTTATCAACATTTTAATGGCCTCAAAACGTCACGCAAACCGAAAAGGGTAAGAGAGAAAAAAAGTTGCATGCACTTTTCAAAGAACTCGTCTTAAGTCTTTTTTGCTTTGTTGCATAATCCCAGCAACATCTCTACATGATGGTCATCAAAATTTCGCATAAAATGCAGTTGTTGTTGTCCATCTACGAAGATGTATTAGTATTATGCCGCGTTGAAGAACATCCTCCTCTTGTGCCGTCAAACTTTACATTTTAGCAAACACGACTTGAACAAAGCCACTTACTGTTTCAGGTTGCGCGTTTTGAAAAACAAATAATTTTATGCACGAATCGAATCGCACATTCCATACCTACACGTTTATATATTGTACTAGTGGCGTTATCACCGTCTCGCGAAATCCCTTCCTTATTCAAAGAAAACGTCTTATCCTATACTCCGTGGGATGAACGAAAGCAACGGGTCAAGGCTGCCGGATTTTCCAGTGTAAACAACCAACATAGCTTCTCCTGTATTTATGGATGTGATTGTACATTATTTTGTGTCTGCCAAAGGAGAAGGCAAGTTTGGCTTAATCCCTCATCTTTTTTGCATTTGCAGAATTTTTTTTTTAGAATTTTTATGCAGTCTTCGACACCACCACAGACTACGTACCGTACATACTAATTAGCCCCGGCTTGAAGCATGTGAATGCATTAACCTGACAAAACTAAAGCTCGTAAAATCAAAATCATATATTGGCCATGTATACAATCAGTCAGCTGCAGAATCATTTCATTAGCAAAAATTTGCATATTTATGGATCGAGCCTAAGTATTTTTAGTGTTTCACGACTCTAAAAAATCAATTTTCTCTAGTGTTATCTCGAGCAAGCCATGCCATCTCCTTCGGGCACTTTTCCTCAATGTATTCTGCTAATCTTACGGATTAAGCAGAACATGAGTACATGCATTGTTTTAATAAACCAAATTTATAGTTGGACTAAAATTACTCTTCCCGACCGTAGTACACTTTTATCTTGGCGCAATCTCGTATATACTTATTTTTTTATTTAAAAGTCACATACATCTCACACATAACCAAGGTACATTTATAGCTTCCTTGTTAAGAAAGCATCGATCTTGTTACGATTAGACTGTTAATTAAACCGCATCACCTAAATACGGTGTGAGTCATAGGCACCACGTAGAAGATCAAGTTACTTATAAATTATTAAGCGTTTGTCCTTTTCTTTCCTTAAATTAAAATAAATTTTTCTAGGTTATGTATTAAGTTCCGTTGTGGGGTTAAATAACCCAAAGTATATGATTATTATCCTCAATGCGTCACTATGACTCATGAAATTATTCGGGAGAGAATTGTGGAGCAAGTTTGAAGACCATTTCTCCAATTATAAAAACATAGGCTGTTGGTATTGTAATGATCTTTCGTGTAGTTTTTACTTGAGTCAACTGATAAAGAAAGATATAATCTTTTACATTAGCATCTCTCCCTTTTCTGTTCCTTGCCCAGCTGGTTTTGCACAAAATGCATCATTCACTGTTATACAACCTTTCACGACCTTGTCATTGTTTTGACATGAGAGGGCAAAAATCTGAAACGAGACTGACATCACGTCTCGGCATTACGCAGTGTAAGCATATGTTGATGATTTCTTCGAAATGCCTTTCTTTTTCAGGTTTCTATAATGAAAGGTCTTTCTGATGGTTTTCTCACGAAAAATGAGTGGAGAAAGAATATAAAAATTTAGCACATCTCGGGTTTTACCAACCAAAATTTGGAAGAGTGATGGTACCGGTCAACAAATTCCATTGTGTCATCAACAACAGCAGCATCCAATCCAATTCAAGTCTCCTTATATAATCAAGATATTTTTTTTACAAAGAATCAAACCTCACGGGCTACCTGTACGCGTACAATGAGTCCTGAGTCATGTTGGCAAACAGCACCCCAACAAAATCCAATCAATAGAGTAAAAAGATGAATGCGTAGTGGCGTGG
>JAANSQ010000295.1:0-19764 GCA_036850885.1 Lepidocyrtinus dapeste
TTTGTAGGTGGGATTCGCTGTGTCTCTGTCTTCCCCTAAGTTGTCGCTGACACTTTGACTCCAGCTCCCTAAGCATACGCTGTTTTCTCTCATTTTCTTCCTGCTTCTCTCTGGACTTTTTCATTTGCTCCTGCTTCCGCATTTCTCTTTGCCTTTGCATAAACGTTTTGACCTCGTCGGAATCATAAGGTTTCTTCTGGTCTTTTCTCCTAGAGTCCGAGGTAGTCTTGGAGGGACGGAGGTAGCCCCAAAATTTAGACTTGTACAACTTCTTATCAGGTTTCTGAGCTTCAGCATCTAGAAGTTGTGTTTTGGGCATTTTAAGAAATTCTTCTAATGTGGCAGTGGCACCCTCCAATGGTACTCCAACATTGCCGTTGCGGATATCTGAAACAAGGGCGTTTTTCACTTCATCTTCCTTATCAGGTTTATCCCAGTTTTTTAATTCTTCCTTGGAGTTTGTGGCTACAGCTGTGTTGGAATTGTTGTTGTTTGATACCCTGGAATTTGAAATCGTGGTGGCCTTGGATGTTGTCGATGATGCTGGTGCGATGTTATCAACCGAATGACGATCTTCCAAGAAACCTTTCACTTTAACGTCTGGAGGGCACACTGCAGATGTTTTAGTCATTTTACGAGAACGAGCTGATGTTGATCCAGTGCTTTGATTTTGGCTTGACTTGCCTCCAGAAGTTGTTGATGGTTGGGGTATGGAAGAATAAGTACGTCTTCTAAATCTTCCTGAATTTGTTGAATTTGTGTCCTACTCCAAAAGTATAATCCCATGAACTTTTCCAATTTTTGAAAAAATAAATGAGTAATAATGCAGGCACTGGACATACCTGAACAACACGCTTCATCTCAATTCCTTTAGAAACTTTGACTCGTTCCAGTGATCTGCCTCCGTGAGCACCCTTACTATCCTCCAAGTCTTTAGATTTCGCACTACGACTCCCACTTTGGAGTTTCTTCCCAGACTCATTTTGAAACTCGGAGCTGGAGGATTTGCTTTTCTTCAACGGAACAGGAACTGATGATGACTCTATACTTCTGCTGCCGTCGCCCCGAATCTGATTTAATTCTAAATGTACCAACAATCGCATAAATTCAACAAGGCTTAGAACCTTTAAGAAGATTGCCAGATTCAGAATTGGTATTACGCTTACCTTTAGCATCCGGTTTCACCTTCTCTTGAATCAAAGGAGGCGCCCTAGGCTTGCCTTTCGGAGCAGAAGGTGCTATTTTGTACGGATGATCATTTCCTCCATCCTCTGGACTCTTAGTAGAATCCTGATGGCCTTCCTTTGAAATCCGGAAGTTTAATCCGTTCGCAACCAAATTTGTACTGGACATTATAATTAGAGTACATCTGATGCTTACTTCCTTTTAGTTTCGGTGGCGCAAGTGCACTCATGCCTTATCATCCTTTACCCGAACCCAAGTCTTAAAGAACAACCTGTATGAATTTAATATTTTACAGTCCAATTTCAAAGCAGGACATAAACAGGTCACTTCCCATATAGGTCGGGCCAAGGAATAAATAAATACTATTTTTATTAATTATTGCTATACTACACAAAAATACACAATTTCAACAGAGTTTTGTTTTCGTTGACTGTTGTCATGATATAACTCTCATGGGATCTCCCTCCAGCAACTTTATCAGAATAACTTTGTTCGGGTGAACGAGAGACTTTTAGTGGTCACATGCTGAGATATTACCCAATCTTCAACGTTCAACCCAATAATCTGCTATTCTTTCATCGTCCCAGAGAGAATCCAAGAATCAGCTCAGCTGAGAAAAGTGAGTAGTAATGAATACGCAATGCAAAATGCTTCTACTGATCTTTCACATCCGCTGATATAGTTCAATCCAATCCGAAGTACGAATTAAACTTCCGCTTGTTTTGATGTGCATAACAAGAAAGTCTTTAAAAAATTGTGTTTAAATTAAATCTAATCCTGAAGTGTTTATAATTCATGACGAAACTACAGTTTTACTTTTGACTGTGAAGGACGGATAAGAAAGTACGAATATGATGGTGAATGGTGACCCATTCGCTTCAACAGTTTAAATATTTGACTGAGCTTTTTATCCTTAACTTAAAATGACGTTGGATTGGAGTTGGAGGTGGAACGCAAGCGGAGACAGGACAGACTTTTCTTTGGAGTCGATGGATTATGGAGTTGTAATGGTTGCGACCAGAGTATAGCGCTTAAATGATAAGTAGGATTACGGTGTGAATTTGAATTAAAAGTTTTAAGTTAATCAGGATTGAAGTCATGTTGTCGGTAAATCCGGTGCTGGATATTTCGTTGGGTGCTGGCCCACCACCTAATTCCTCCAATACCTCTCCATTTGTATGGAAATATTGCAGGATGTGTGCCCTGGAGTTGAAACAAGGGGTGTATATTTTTGGGGAGGAAGGGAAACGACTTCAGCTTCCGGAGAAGATTAGGAAAACCGTGGCCATTTTGGTAAGCCAAAGATATCGATAAATTAAGCATTTAAATTTCAATTTTATGACAAAATTTAACTTGGTTTTAACTTTGAAGGTTTTAGAAGAAGATATTCTTCCAAAGAAAATCTGTACGACATGCTGTACTAATTTGGAGTCCTACGTGCAGTATAAAGACTCGGTGGTAGACGCCCAGGAAAAACTTTCGGCTATTGCAAAGTCAATTGAAAAATGTCAGGAGCAAAACTTGCAGTTACGAACTCAGCAATATCTCCGTAACCCAAAACGCCCCCAGTTGCTTGGACCTAGTAACGCTTCAGTCATTTCACATTCCAGTAGTGCTATTGTCCAGGCCCAACAAGCTCCTTCTCTCGTGGCCGGGGAGATTATAGAGATGGACGACCCCGTCATAGATTGCGATGACCCTCCTAGCAATGCTGTTAGTTCGGTAGACTCTTTGGATGAAGAAGAGGAGGAAGAAAGCATTCCTGCTCCTAGTAAGGATGTGGAGGAGCGCCAAACAACTAATATAAGCAATAGGTCGCACGTCGTCATTACTGAATGTGGAAGTAGTTCGAGCATCAGCTCCAGGGATGGAAAAGGGGCCACTCCAGAGTCTTCACTAAATGCAAAGCAGGTTTCTATCGAGGCTTCGGCTTCCACCTCCGAAAAAATGCTAGCTTCTGGTTCCACTTTGTCGCCTTCTTCTTTTAAAAACGAGGCACATCTAGTCTGTGGACATTGTGTTCAACCCATGTCGGATAAAGATTCGCTTGAGGATCATCAAACTAGAAATCACAAAGATCAGGAGGGGGTGGGTATACCCCTTTATGGATGCTCTGCTTGTCCCCGCATCAGTTCAAATCACGAAGCTATACGCCAGCATATTTATCGCCATCGCATGGCTGGTACGTTCAAATGTTGCGATTGCGAAAAATCATTTCCTACCAAAGACCAACTCCATGTACATATTTCCTCCAAGCATAATCCTTCCGGAAGTAAGGCGTTTGCTTGTGGCATCTGTGGAAACAGCTATGGATCTACTGTAGCTCTCCTCGCCCACCAGAAGAAGACTCACTTCTCTGAGGCAGATCTGGAGACTAGTTACAAAAATTCTTGCAAGTCACCCCAAAAGGATCCAACAGAAACGTCAAAAACGGCTACTCCAACTGATTCGAATTCTCCCTCTTCTTCCTCCTCCTCTGGAGTTACTACGAAAGCTGGAGAAAAGTCTATTCCCTCTTCAGATGAAGGTTTTTGGAAATGTGGAACGTGCGATAAAATCTTCCAGAGTAAACAAGGTTACGAAACTCACATCGCGGTCCATAAAGGGCGTCGATTCACTTGTGACACTTGTGGAATCTCATACACCCAGAAACCCACCCTGGAACATCATATCAGAGTTCACCACACAAACGTGGACAACGAATTTGAATGTCCCGAGTGTAACAAAAAGTTCAAAACGTTTCGCCAGTTGGGATGGCACAAGCGGACACATGAGAAACCTTTGACGGACCTGCGATGTCCCCAATGCGAAAAGAAATTTTTAAACATGATCAGTCTAAAGACCCACCTGAAGCTACACAAAGGAAACAAAAAGTACGCGTGTTCAGAGTGT
Organism: Lepidocyrtinus dapeste; assembly: GCA_036850885.1. Classification (NCBI taxonomy): domain Eukaryota; kingdom Metazoa; phylum Arthropoda; class Collembola; order Entomobryomorpha; family Entomobryidae; genus Lepidocyrtinus; species Lepidocyrtinus dapeste. The sequence continues at coordinate 4,078 of JAANSQ010000295.1, forward strand.
CCTAAGTCATTCTACTCCAAACAGAAGCTGGAGGAGCATATGAATTCTCATTCTGGCAAAAGACCGTTAGGTTGTCCAGCAGAAAAATGTGTCAAAGTCTTCTCCTGCTTTAGTAACTATGCCAAGCACTTCAAAAAGCATCATCGTGACATGCTGGGGCCAAAGGGTAAGATGATACCACCTCCAAAAATGGTAGAGGATAATAACAATGTGAATTATCATCACAACCATACCCATAAAAAGTTTGCCAAGGGTCACTCACCAAGCAAGGAGAGAGACAGAGAACGTTATTCTGTAACGCCTACGCCAAGTCCTGCCCTCTCTGAAGTATCCGTAGTGCACCAACAGCCAATTGTTATACCCACTTTAAATCATAACTCCACCTTGACTAATTTTGTTTCCTCGAATGCGAACAATGAGAGTCAGAACCAGGGCGCCCTTGTCAACGCCAACTCTGGAAGTGGTCCTGGACAAGTCCAAATCATGCAGACTCAGGCTAATCTCCAGACAATAACAAGGGCTCCACCTGCTCTCCCTGGGAACATGGGAATGGTACAAACCACTCAAGTGACTCCACATCAAGGAGGAAATATGGCTTTGGCATTTTCGACGACTTCCTCCCAGACACAGACTCAAACCCCTCCGGTATTGACACATGGACAGAATAATTCCACGTTTAATAACAGCCAATCTGCTTTCCATACCACTTCGGCAGCAACTGCTGCTACTTCCACCCAGACCTTGGACATTCATAACTTGAACATAGCTCATCATAACCCAGCTCCTGCGTTACCCTCCACTCATCACCCCATTGCACTCCAAGTACAAACCAGTCCTAATTCAGCGCACTCTGCCTCCACTCAAACTCAGACACAAACTCATCAGTTTCAAGTAGCTCATCCACAGCCTCAGACGCAAAGTGTATGGCAACCCATGATGCTCCCCAGTTCCAAGACCTACCATCATGCGAATCCAAATGGAGGAGGGAATAATCTGGGATTGCTCTCAAGCTTTGAAATCTTGGATTGTCAATCTATCGTTCCAGCTGCTCATCCCTCTGAATCTCATCATCCTCATCCTCACCAAACTAGTCTAAGCTCTACAAATTGCAGTACTGCCAATAACGGGGCGACAATTGTTCCTGTGTCGGTTGTTGTGGCGCATCATTCTTCGAACGTGGCTCATTCAGTAAGTTTGCCGCCCATGACGATGCCATCTTCATCGCATCACTCCCATTCTCATCCTCACGCTACTACATCTTTGTCCTCCACTTCGCACGCGATTCCAATTTCGAGTAACTTGTCAGTGAACGTACCGCATTTTGTACCCTCCTCTCAGCAAAGTGAACCCATGGAGTTGAGTTATAAACTGGACTCGAACAACTTCCAGGAGATGCCTATGGAGTTGACTAAAGCATTTCAAAGTAATCCTCTCGAGCTTTGCGTGAGGCAAGAGTTTACCCAAGCTCAAGGTCAGCAGCCCCTGATGGATCTTAGTTCCAGAGTTGTCAATGTCACTGTGGGCAATGGCTTATCCTTACCTATCAACGGTAATACATCCACCTCCAGCGCTTCCACTTCCGCAGCTGGAGGAAGTAGCACTTGTTCCAGCGCATCTAGCCAAAGCCACTACTCCAGCAATGGAATTAACCCTGTCAGCGTGTTGAGCGTTCCTTATCACAAAACCGTGGACCTGATTGAGCGTGAACTTACCCTCAATGATTTCACTGGAGCGTTCAGGCAGCCTATCGGTGAGTATCTAAGATAACTGTAGCTTATCCTATCCTATTTTTTGACCGAATCAATCATTTTTATTTCATTTTTTGCAGATCTCATTTCCCGAACTGATGACCAGTCACATGAGCTCTGTTCGGAGGGAAACTTAGTGGACTTAAGCTTACGCTCCTCTTTTGGCCAGGATCAGTCCGCGTCCTCGTTCCTACGCGAGTTGATAGATCTCAGCTCCAGATCTGATTCTTTCCATGGTCACGGCGAAATAAATCTCACAAATAAGCCAAACTCTTCCCACCCCAACTCCACTCCTAATCAGATGAACAACAGCAATACTTCCAACCCTTCATCATCTCACCCTCCAAATACAAAGCTTATTGCTAGCAATCATCCTCAAAGTCACCATAGTCACAGTAGCCATCATAACAACCAACGGCCATACCATCATCATCATCACTCCGTGCAAAGTCAAAGTCACCCTGGGAGCATGGTCCCCTCTTCAGTCTCCTTACAGAATGTTATCTACCCTGACCTTAGCCTAATTTGATGGAGGGGAACACCCTAGATTAAGACATATCCTGTATTTTTTTATCTTTAGGATTGGAGGATAACTTTGATTTCCCCAAGAATTTGGATATGAAGTTTAACGTTTGAAATTTTTAAGTCTTAAAGTGATCGATATCTAATCAACAATGTTTTTAGGATTAGTACGGAAGAAAATAATAAAGACTTTGAATTATATAATATAAAATATTTTTTATGTAAGGTGTAAGGTGTAAGGTATTTTTTATGTAATAATATAATATTTTTATTCCTTGAAAAAGATTTCCTACAATTAATTTAATTAATTACATGACAGTTAAAAATGAGTATGACTAAAGGTCTTAAAAGTTACTACGTATATATATTTGAAGACATTCAAAAAGACGCAATTGGAGCTGGACGGACCTAAAAGAAGCACTTAAATACTGTAAAGGAACTTAATGTACTGAGCTCAAACTTTCTCTGAGAAAGTTACCCTAATTTGGGAAGATGCTCTTTTATTATTTTCCACGGAACTTTCTTTCTTCGCTGGAGAGTTATCATGTCCAGTATCTACACCCACTGAACGCTTAAGGGTTCCTGTTTTCACTGGGACTAACTTTGGCTCTGATATCTCCAAGTCTGGGTCAATTGGGTCGAGATCCCTTACGATGAGGACGGAAGTACGTTTGTTCTCCGGTTCCATAGGGATGGATGCAGTTGGTCGTGGAGAGGAAGTAGGCTCAGCTGGAGGAGGGGTTTGAAATGGATTGTCAAATAGGAGGTCTTTTGGAGGTGTTGATAACTTTGTACTTGGGCCGGGCGCTGGGGATGAGGTAGGTGTGGGGCTTTTCTGGCTTAATCTCTTGAGAGAATCCTCCATCCTTTGTTGTTGGCGATACTGAGGCTGATAAGTATTAGGACCTGAGGGCAAGGGGGAATATCCTGTAGGGGGCGAATTGGGCAGGGGTATAATTGGCAGTGGGGAAGTTGCCCTAGAGTCCGCGTACGGAATATCACCCACGACGCTGGCTGAAGGTTGGTAAGGTTCTTGATAAGGCAGTGGAGGTAGGATTTGAACTGGAGGAGGGGCATGTTGAAACTGCTGGTGGGAGTGGGGTAGATGGTGACGATGATGATGAAGGTGCTCCATCATTGGCATCATCTTAGGCACGTGTGAATTCCTCTGGAGAGAAGTCACTTGGATATGAAGAGGTGGATGGTGATCGTGATAGTGGTGAGGATGTGGTAAAGAGTGCGTGGCATTTGAAGGGTGTAGTGGTGGAGGAAGTGGAAGCACCGTAAGATTACCATCTGGCATATCAACCTCCCTCCTTGCCATTGGGTAGTCTGTCATTGATGGACTAGGGTTCTCAAAGCTGTTATCTTTACTGAGCATGGCGCGATGTGCGTTTTGCATATTCATCCACCGATTAACTTTCGTCCTGGGGTCATAATTTGGCCCTAGGAAATCAGGACCGAAACCATTTTCAGTTTCTGTTTCCGACATGGCATCCCTCCCAGGAGTGGTACCGCGCTGAATATGATTTCCTTCGTGGATTATTGGTATCGCTCTTTCGAAACTTGCTGAGGCTGTCTCCATTTCCTGGCTTGTCTCAGGATTTTGTTGCCTGGAGTCAAGGAATCTCCTTCTTAATTGAAGCTCCGTCTTTTTCAAACGCTCACGTTGGTAAAACAAACCAATGAAGCACAGAAAATTAAGGAGAAGTAAGAGAGCTCCAATCAACACGACTGTATTTTGTCCTATCCCAGAAAGTACACTTTCACTATCCCCGGAAGTTGGGATACTTTGCTCATCCCCTTCTTCCTCACTCTCCTCTTCCATGTGTGCATTACTCCCGTCAGGATACCTACTGGAATCTCGAAAGTCTCTCGAGTTCTGATTGTCATTAGTAGTCTCTCTTCTTGGAGGGAAGTAAGGTGGAAACCCATCGTAATTTGAATTGGAGTCTGGTGATGATGCAGATGTCTGATTTCCGAACGTTTTTAACAACTCCGGAAATGCTCGGTCCCAGAAATCTGTCGTGGCTTTTCTGTATCCTGAGGGAAAGTCCACTTCTTTTCCTGAAACAGACAATTTACATATAACAGATATTTTTTCCGTTACACATTCATCCTACCAATTAATTAGCAATCAAGTTAAGTTTTCCTTACCAATTTTTAAATATCGGCCCATTTTGCTCTCAAATCTAGGCCACGGTTTAGGACCGTTTGGAACTGTGTTAGGAAACCGCTCATTAGGATCAATCACATTCGGATCTCTGCAAATCATAGTAAATTCATTCATAATTCATAATTATTCCTCCCGTAAGTTACCTTTCATTGTTTACACCTGAAAAGATTCTTGAGTCATACCCACTCCGGACGAAATTCGCGAGGAGACTTATCAACAAAACAAATGGATACAAATCGGGTCTAGGGTTTCCTATCCCATATCCAGGCTTCAGTTCCTCCGTCCTTGCGTCATTAACGAGATGTCTGTAGTCTGGGACGGCACTATGGTACTTCCAGTAGTACACTTTGTTGCTGAATATGTACGATATTTCATTTTGCTAAATTGAAAGTGAAAGCAATCATATGATCAGACCTATTCAACTTATAAACAACTCAAACTTTCACCGGAAACTGTTGCTTACTTGATTCAATCTCAACGGATCAAAATCCTGGAAGACGTAAAAGAAGGTATTTTTTTGTGTGGACGCATGTGCCTTAAGCAATTCATTGACTGGATGCACCAGCAAAAAGTCAGAGACAACCTCCCTCATCGGAGGAGTCAATCCGTATACTTCAGTAATAGACTTCATAACTTCCCTCTTGAGTTGGTCTGTAGGCTCAACATCATGGTCCAGTTTCATGGTCAGCTTAATTGCCGCCGTGACAAAACTACTCAAGTCAATTTCCCTAAGAATTGGTCTCCCCATTCTAGGCAGGACAGCGCCAGCCTTAAGCCCACACAAAAGATCATACTTGCCCAGCATATCCAGGACACTCTGGCTTAGTCTCTGATCTCCCCTGGAAACATCCACTGGAATTAGTGTGCCGTCCGCGATCGGAGCGAAAGGGTACGTAAGGAGGGGTGCTCCAATACTATCCGCAGATCCGAAAAGTTTAGGAACGGGAGTCCTCCTAAAGCAATTCGCCAAGTCTCCCATTCTCTCGTCAAATAAGCAATTCAAGTTTCGCGCCAAGTGATACTTTCAAAACATAAAGATAAATCTTCAAAATGAAAATCTCACTACACCCCAGAATATTATCTGATGAATAGTGTTTTTCTACCGTGGTTTGTTGAGGTTGATGGTTGATGCTGTGGGGTGAAAAGGGAGATCCGTTTAATAAAATGAGACGATGGAACAGACCTGAAAAAAAGAAAAGTTGTTGATTCTTCCAAAGTCACACCATTTCAAATCAATGAGCTCACCGTTGTACGCTTGGGACACGGGAGAAAGTGAGAGCAAACCGGCGAGAGTTGCATCAAGGTCATAAGCCATATAAGTAATGTTGAATGGATCGCCTCCAAATTCCTCCACGTTTTCCTGAGTATAAGGCAAACACTTTCTAAATCCTATTCCAAGCAAATTAGATAATGCTCGTTAAAATGGCCTACTTTAATCCACTGAAGAGCTGCGAGCTGGTCCCAGAGTCCAAAGTTGCTTCTGATGTCGTCAGTGAAACCTGGTCGGACGAAGCCTAGGACGCCAACTCTGTACCTAAAATTGATCACAATGATATTGCCTATGGCAGCGATACTACTTCCATCAAAAGGATTTTGAGGATCGTCCATCTGCGAGTTGGCGAAGACCAGCACGGGCAAGCCAGTTCCCCGGTTTTTGTTGCCTGGAAGATTATCATAAAGAGCTACAATAGGATTTTTGAATGTTCTGTAAGTAATGGAGGATGTAATGGAGGCTAAATACAAACTAGTGATAAGATAAGAAATGTGATTACTATTAAGTGGTAAATAAATGTCCATGTAGAGACAGTCCGGAACCTCCAACTCCAGATCTATAGTCTTCTTGAGGGCACGTATGGGATCACCAGAAGCACTTGTACGGTTAAGTATTTGAGAGTAGGACGAAGGACAAGCTGGCTTGGATACGTTTGCGTTGTATATTTGCGTGCGATGACGGAGTGGAGGAGGGGTTGGACTTTCATAACGGAGGTTGCCAACAGGTGCGCTGGCGTATGGAATGCCTGGAGAAATATTATAGTCACCACTGGTCAATGCAAATTAAAGCTAAGGGGATTAAGCCTAACAAATACCTTTAAAAATTTCGACGACTGGCCTCCCGCTGTAGTGCCTGAAGGTATGAGAGCCATCCGTCTGAGATTGATAGTATGCGCCTACATTCCCAGGGCCTAGGAAACCCTGGACAGGACCTTGCTTTGTAAAGACTACCCGTGGGCTCACCGAACCCATGTCGGTGGCCCGTACGACTTGAACTTTAAACAAATTATCCACCTCCCCCAAAGAGGTGAACAAGAGTAGCACTGTGAACATAGCTAGAAGCCGCACTGAACATGATGGTAACTTTTTTGTACTGGAATTGCGCGACATAACTCTGGAACTGCACCAGAACCACGAGAGATGTTGTCTTTTTCTGTTATTCATCTCAAACTATATCTTCTTCCATGGATTAAACTCTTCTTAATGAGATTGAGGTTAAACTTATTATTCTCACTTCGCCCCATTTCACTAAAATAATTATTAAGAACTCATACTTCACCTCCTTTCATCACTAGTATCTTTAATCACGATCACATTATTCACAAAGATTTTTCCTTAAATTAATATTTTCAAAAGTACAGTCTATTTTTGACAAATGATCTACGTTGACAATTTCATTTCAATGTAATGCGTCTTTAATTCACGTAAACTTGTCCCCGGGGACATTGGTCTCGACTCTCATTTAAACTCAGTTTTCAAAGAGGAAGATTCTTGATAACCTTCCTTCGTATCCGTTTATTACATAAGTTTAACATTTCCACTGTTCTTTGCAGTTTTTAAGAAGATACAGACCGTATATCAAAATACCGTAAGTCACAAACAAAATAATTTGGAAGGGGCACAACAAACGACAAACGACCAGCGACAGGACAGTACGTGGGAATATTCAGAGAAAATGCAGTAACAGTTCTACACTTGAGCATTTGAAACTTTTAAACTTTTGAAGAGAATCACGAAATCTAAAGATTCAAAAACAAGATGGGATTTGGATATGCAAAGACGAGAAGGTAAGTCGCATTCGCATTACGCAACCGAGAAATCCGTAGTTTGAAACAGTAAAAATGTGCATCATTTCATAGAATGGGAAGGGTGAAGGAAGATGCAAGAGGTTTTTTCTCCATAGTTATTTTTAACTTTGGGATGCGGGCATTAGTTGTGTGTAAGCCACTTAAAATAGACACTTCAGATGAACATCCAAGCAAAACGGGAAGAGAAGGGTGCATCCATAAATACCGGGACGCAAAGCTTAATAAACACTTAACACTTACATTGAAATTCTATTGCTTACACAGATTTTCAAATACCTTCTTTAGGAATTCCTCCAAGAGTAAAAAAAAAACTACAAAGTTTAAGTTTTAAGCTCCATTCAATGTACAGGAGATTGGGGGAATGATGAGATGGAGTCACAATCATTTTGCATTTTCAAATTTCAAGTGTGCTATTAAAATGCGCATAAAATTTAAAATGAACGTCAAGTACAAGTATGGTGTTAATGCTCGGTAGCTGAAAGCATTATAGTAATTGAAAAATATATATTATTTTTCATATGAGGAAATATAACTTCTTCCGCACTGGGAACAGAGCAGTAAAGTCTCGAGAAGTTATGCCAATGATGGTGATGGATGATAATAAAGTTGGAGTGGAAATAGTCGAATAGCATTTCTAAAGTTTTTAGAGTTGGGGAATGCTTTTCTATTGTCTTTACCCATGCGAAATGACTAATACTTGGGGTTTAATTGTCTTGCGGTATTATGTGATGTGGACTGTGGAGGGAGACTACTACGGAGCTTACATAAGAAGAGAGTTGAGCTGAGGCTTAAGACTTTAAGACGTTTGGTTTTTGAGAAGGGGAAGTTCTTTGAAATTGTAATGCATCCTTTAGGTCCCATTTGAAGAGGGGCTGCGTAAATAATGACTCTATTTTCTTCACCTACATACTCATTAAACGCAGTAAATATTAGTCGGCACATCCTTTGAGAAAATAAAAGTTCAGGAGTGTTCATTTTCATTGATTTTTATTTGTCTAGGAATGTATTAAAGTGGACGGGAGTCTTGAGATCCTTTTGTTCTCTTACATTCCCTTTGGTACGAGACTAATTGCGTAGTGATTTCAAATGGGAATTAAAATATTTTTAGTAGATGAAATGCGTAAGGGTATAAACCATTAAGACATGGAGTCCTAATTGAGAGCCATGTTTTGTTTCCCTAATTGCACAGAACGTTAAAGAGGAAAACAGACCAAGATGGAGAAATGTAAGCTGAATCGTATGGTCTGGTCTTAAATCTCTAGAGAAGCACGTTCTGGAAGAGCGGAATGGAAAAATAAACCAAACTTGATTACATACTCTGTGCAAATGTATAAATAGAGTGATCTATCATCCCATTCAAGAAACAAAATTGTTCATGCAAGATAAGGGAACATCCATAAAGAACTTAACGTTAATCAAGGCTAGCATTGCTTTTGACTAATTATTTCCAAAAACTAAAATTGCAAGCTTACATGAATATAAACTGAATGCTAAATTTAAAAATCTAGAACCGCGTCTTTAGCAATGAACGTTCCCCCTAAATGACACCACCACCATACGTACTACATATCAAAACTGAGGATGGCTTTTCAAATTCTTAGTTTCATTTTCCACAAGAAAAAGTAGTATTTTTTCGGAATTTCCACACTTGACGTTTTATAGGGTTGCATTTGTGTACCACACGCCCTGGTATTTTGCTCCGCTTCGGATTCATTGATTTGCCATATAATTTCCCCAAGAATCTCATCTCATTCATACACTTTGAAAAAATCTCAAAACCAACTATTTATCCAAAACATATTTCACCAAGGGGATTTTTTTACCTCCATATGCAAAAAAACATGTTTGGCTTGATAAAAGCAAAAAAAAAAGTTTTCTTTCTAGTCTTCAAGATAATGTTTCATTTCATCTTTGGTTAAACTAACATTTCAAAATGGCTCTGATATTTAAAAGCAGGTTAAAGTTCTCAAATCTCCACAAGAGTCTACTTGAACACTTGTCAAACGAAAGGATTGTAGAACTGAATGGACTGTTGCCAAGAACGAAAAACTTAAGTCTCGCGAGTGATTTGATTTTGGCACACGAACTCTTATTTATAGCTGTATTCTTCCGAGGAGGAGGTTATAATATTTCCATGTCTAATTGATGAATATTGGCTATCCTGAGCTTCATTTGGCTTACTAGCGTTCGTTTACCCTTTTCAAATTTCTATTTTGTTACAAGAACACTAAGCCCAAGTTTTTCCTTTGTCTTTAGTGTTCCTTTTATCATTTCATGATTACATAACAGCAAGAAATTTCTTTATCCGAATTCATGATTCATGAATATGGATGCAAAAATTATTACTCATATTGAGTCTGGATGGAATGTACCCGTGTTCATTCTCATGTTCGAAAACACAAAAGATTCTTCGAAATGAATCGGACCATATGCCCTTGTCTAACTTGACTTTAGGGAGCTTGTCAAAGAGCATGGAGTACGAATTGGAGTTAGAGTGTTGCATTCATAACTCATTTGTCATCATCACCTCACGCTTTTATTCTGCTGAGCAGTTTCTATGAAAAGAATCGTTGAGGATTTTCTACCCGAAAAGAGTTGAAAAAGAATAAGGAAATTCCTTTCCAGAAGGAATGCTAAAAATGCCATTTTTGAAATGAATGAGGAGGAGGACGATGATGGTGAGGGTGATGAGTTTTCTTTAGGGAAGAGTGACGTAACACTTTACCCCTTGAATCCTGATAACATGCATATTGCTTGAGTTTGTGAGTTGTGAGAAAGAAGGATGTTTCGTTTTTGGTATAGGATGACGTAATAAAATATCTGAAAGTGACTTATTTATAATAATTGAAATGTGCTTTTTATTAAATTTTCTTGTAAAGTCTCGTGGAAGAAGATATAAACTACAGTCTGGTTTTACTTGGAGTGAAAAGATTTCAGAGCAACCTTTGACAGTTATCTCCGCCCTTCTCTTTAGAATTCTCTAGTTTGGCAATTCTGCTGCCAAATTGCATAGCCCTTTTGGGAAATAGCGCGATGGGAATGTATTCTTCCCCGAAGAGATAAGCCCCGACAGCTCGAAGAAGTAGCTTTTCACCACTTCCTCGGTTTCCAAGCGGTCCCTCGTTAGCAGGGCAACACTTGACCCAGAGATCACATTTTGTTGTGAGCCAGTCAACGAGAGTTTCATCGAGGAAAGGCATTCTTGGACACAGGCCATGATCAGATACAATTCGATTATCTCTTCCTAAATTCCGTATTGAAATTCTGTCGATCTCAAGTTGCATCTCGGATTGGAGGCCTACCCAGCCAGAGCGCTCGTAAGCTGATCTGTGTCTGCCGTAGCCGCCGAGGAGTTCATCCGCACCGGAACCTAATAAAACGAATCTGGCAGGGGAAGAATAATTCTCGTTGGTAGAGTGTAGGAATCCTTTCCCTCTCGCAGCGAACCAGAGGCATACTCCTAAGGAGTCGTCGAGCACGCTGCTTAGCGGTGAAATCAAGTATTTGATTCGTTCTTTACGCAAACACTCCACTTCCGGTTTGAGAACGTTCACTAGCACCAAGTTGATTTTTAAACCGGAGGAGGAAAACCTATTGTTGAGCATTGCATAGGATGCAAGAGCTGTCTCACGATCGGGGATATTTGAGAAATTGTCAGTTTTGGAGAAGGCTACGTTTATCAAGTCTATCGTCTCATTGGAGGGTAGTGATTCACAAGCTAAGTAGGCTATCACAGTCGAGTCCAAGCCTCCAGAGAATAGTATGGAAACTTTTGAGTGGGTACAAGACATGGAAGAATCTGAAGTCGGAGGGTTTTCTAATATAGATAACAAGCAGTTTTTACAGTAAGGAGGGAGTGTAGATACCCGACGTTTTATAGATTGGCGCATGTAATAAAGAAATTCTTTTATAGGATCTGCCAATGGCTTGAGAATACACCGCATGAAGTCCTCCGCAGAACTGTTACTATTAGCTTCTGATAACAAATGCGACAGTATACTTTCACTGGAGAAAGGATCAAGTAATTTCAATTTTGAAGAAAAATGAGTTCTTATGATGGACTGATCGTTACAAATTTTGGCTGATTTTATAAACCCGCTAGCTTTTAAATGATCAGTAAATTTTTGATAAAGTTCAGAAACATTAGTTCGTTCATGAGAATAACTAAACAAGGTCAATTCTCTGGATCTTAAGCTAATTCGAAACAAACCAGAAGTAGGAACTTCACAAACGTTTTCATACACACTAACGGAGGAAATGTTCCATGATTGACTGTCACCATCGCTACTAGAGGGGGAGTTGTAGCTAAAAAGTAGACTTTCTCTTCCAAAAAAATCTCTGGCAAACCAAATTTCCTCCGCGGTCTTATCCAGGAAAATAAATGCAAACGGTCCTTGTAATTGAGCTATGACATTGCTCATGAGTTCAATATTGTTTCCACTCCCTATCAAAAACTGAAAAAATTTTAAACCGTCATTTTCCATAAAATGATCATCCACATCTTCTGCTGGGAATCCAGTGAAGGAATAAATGTCTCCATTGAAGAGCATCAACTTTGTCTCGTCCTCACTGGAGTATGGCTGAGAGACCGGAACTTTCCCCTGGGTCCAAAGCACATGGCTGGACAAATGTGCAGTGTATGGACCAAGGTCAATAGTTTGATAAGATTGTAAGTCTGGACCTCTCCTGGAAATAAATTCTTGATGAGTCTTTTGGTCAATTGTCTGGAAAAAGAAAGTTTAACATGCGCAATTAATTTTACTATCGCCATAAGCACTTCATGATAAAAAAAAATGGTAAATTACATTTTCCTGGAGAAGTTTATCTCTGGAACAAATGCGACACCATATTCCGCACATTTTAACACTTGCAATTTACAAATGAACAACGTTAGTATTGGCTTTCCTTAGCTCAGAATCCATTTAAACAAGACACGACAAACTAATAAATCGGTCCTTTCTACGATATGCCGGGCTAAATTTGCAGAACTGTGGGTAATGTGAGAAAATGACGTGTATGCTTTGTGGTGTGCACAATAAAATTCTTAATTTTCCTTTAGGCCTAATCCATTCCATCCAAATCAATCAGGTAAAAACTGATTAAATTATGCCTTTTATCTTGATTGAGTGAATAGCATCTTCTCTGACATAACATTTTTATTATAAGGTATAAATTTCCGGGATACAAAACTTGTTACAAACGGGTTTAATCTGTGTTTGCAAATATGATGAATAGGATGATGATAGAAAGAACAATACATTTAATATGTCACTTGTCTCCACTAGGGTTTGTAGTCTGGTTTGTCTCCTTTCTCTCTCTATTTCACTTTATCTTTTTTTCAAAATGACATTCGTATTTTAAAATAAAACTGTTGAAAGAACCCGCAACAAATTCTTGAATCTGCTTTATGGTCGGTGATCATCGATGGGAATGGGAGCCTATATTGGAAGCTGCGGAACTCAGACCTGGCGCGCCGCCTCTGTCTAAAGAAGATCTGGATGAAATACTATCAGGCGGAGGTGGGCTGGATGGACGTTGTTGCTGTTGCCTACTAACTCCCGAGCTCGCACCACCAGTTGCAGTACCTTGCTGAGATGTCGAGCCCGGGCCTAACTCCCCTCCCCCTTCCTTAGCGTCCCTGGTATTAACCCATTGTAATACATCTTTGTGATATCTATACTCCAAAGTGATGTGCGACGGTAGATTCAAGACTTTTCGTAGCATATCCCGAATCTTATCGACGACCTCCCTATCCACTGCGTTACGGTTCCATAAAGAGATACAATCCTTCTTCTGTCTCATAGAAACTCCAGCACCACATATTTCATCACCCACATCAAACTGTTCCCCCAGAATGGCAAGAATCAAATTTTCCCAGCAGCGCGCTGCCAACCCTTTGTTTAGGCGTACGAGCCATTGACCGCCTTCCTTATTTTCCTATAGTCAAGTAAGTAAATAAGAACTTTAGTTAATTGTTTGTTAGCTGTAGAAGTTTGCTTCATTTTCCTTCATTGTTACCTTGTGCTCCCACATTGGCTTGATACCATCCTTAAATAGGAAGAAGTCTGAAGGAGAATTTAAGTCGGAAGGTCGAACTAAATGTGAATACAAGGCCCAGAACTGTTCTACAGAAGCAAATCGGCCAATTTTCTTGAGAGTTAAGTCGTACTGCTGGTAATTCGTTTTACCGATGTACCACAGCCCATAAGTGAACTGTAGTCTGTGCTCTGTAGGGCCAACATCTAAAGGAGTCTGCAACAAGATATAATTTAAAATGTTAATTAATTCAATTAAAATAATATAAAAGACTAATTGTCAAATAATAAAGAGTAACGCACCAAATCTTCGTCATCATCATCATCCACGTCTGGCGTTGCTCCTGGTTTTCGCAGGCTAAAACGGTTCAAAAAACAACTACAAAATTTTCCCATGCGCAACACCGACCGCCGCGCCGAAGAAGACACATAACGAACACAAAACAGAAAAAGGAAAACAAACACAACATTTAAAATCATTCATAAATAATAAAATAAAATAGATAATTTGGTAACAGTGCAAAGAAGACCCGACCCGACAAATTCTACTTCTGAATCTATGACAATAAGAGAAAATAATCACGTTTTTTAAAGAAAACTATCATAATATGGCTCCAAAATCACAAAAGTTCCGACCCTTCAGCCTTCATGAATCTTATCCCATGACACAGAGTAACACAATATGGAACACTAAGAACTGGCAAAAAGCAGATGCTCTTCAAGTTTTTGGCTAACATGATTTTTGACAGTTGATGGTAAAATTATCTCACCAGGTTTTGAACAGAAACAGTGAAATTACATAATAAGCTTATTTCTACAAACAATAGAACAACAAATAATTTTAAAGGACATCCAAAGATAAGTTCTTATGTCACAAAACAAATAAGCTTCCGAACTGAACAGTGAACAGAAAGTATGGACACAACTAAACAATGCAACAGATTTACGAAGCGGTCTTCTTGAATCTTGTACAGTTGAACTTCACATGACATCTCATCTTTGGTATATGAAACTAACTCGGGAGTATCAGTTAATCAGTATTTAACTTACTCATCGACCATGGACATTCTGAAGTCTGTTAAAGTGAGGATGATGACTTTGAATTTAAAGGCACCAAACGGTAGGAACGTAGCTTCCACTCCTTTTGGGATACCAGAGCCCCCCAGTACAATATAAAAATACTAGACGTCAGATCAATTGATGCCTGTAACTACAAATGAATAATACACTAATTGCAGCAGTTTCTAGGAAAAAATAGAAGACTAAACAGCTGTCAATATGTTAACTAAAGTTATTCAATACTCACCTTGTAAATAATGATTTCCTTAATATCACACTTGGTTAAAAGGTCCCTTTTCGGTAAGGACGGGTTACCTTAATTAGGCACAGTAAAACGAATTGTCTTATACGTCTTGTCGGTAGTCAGGTCACTGGCATTACTGACTCACTGTCACCATTCAATTGAATTAGGAACACTTCTTCGTCTAGTTTGTAATTGTGTACTATTTTATCTTGTTTTGGAGATTGCGTTTTCGTAAAAATATATAAAAAGCCTTTCTTTTTATGTAATATTTTGTACAAAGATATTTTTGTCGATATAGACTGGTTTGAGCATTTGAATTTCAATAAGTTAAGTCAATCAATATTTTAATGGAAACAAATGTTCTAAGAGAAAAGCATGCTTTCTTCAATATTGAAAATTTGATGATAACAGATTGTTCCTACTTTTTACCTGTACTTCATTTTGCTTATATGCTTGCATTTACTTGTGTGTGAGTGTGAAGTGAATTTTTGTATGGGTGATGATGTAGTGATGATATGCATTATGTATATTTCTCTCTAGGGGTCGTTCACTCCGTAAGTAATGTGAGAAAATTCAAAAAATTAGGAATGTCGAATAGGGCACAGATAAAGCGACAGTGATAGTGTCAGTGGTGCAGAGCCTGCCGACCTAATCCGCTCGGTGATACCTATCTATATATGACTGGCCATAGTAACTTTTTTCTGGTCCATAGTACTATCCCCAAGCACCGACAGGTATCCTACAGCAGATCTCGGGTTCAATTCTACCTCACGGTGCTTCTTTTTGCTTTGGAGTACGCAATAAGTTTTACTTGGCAACAAAA
>JAANSQ010000296.1:0-27821 GCA_036850885.1 Lepidocyrtinus dapeste
AGATTGATATTGAATGCACGAAGCGCAAGTTGCTTAAATGCCTACATCGTCACACAGTTTCCCTCTGGTGTAGTATATCAAATCGGGTGAAGTAACTTAAACAGGAAAACATTAAAAATCTATATAAAATAACTATAAAAGTAATAATTATAGTAGTATATTATACATAATTGAATTATTAAATATTCTCACTTAAATACGGTATCTTGCGTTCGAGTGGGAGATAACGCCAACTTGGTAGTGATTGTGGAGGTACACATCCCAGTGGATAAGGAATCCCTTGTTTCAAACGATCAATTGCAGATTCAGTCTTCAACGTTAATCTATAAAGTAATTCATGCTTTGTATAGTAATCCAACAAGGCTCCATATTATAATTACAAATTTTTTCATACCTATCCGCCAACGGAGCTTGCCAATTCTGATAGCATTTTTTGGGGTGATTCTTTCCACAGTTTTTTTCCTTATGGGGTAACTTTGGCTTTTCTTTCAGCTTCTTTATAAACGTCTCTTTGTCAAATAACGGACTATATTCTTCAAAGTCTTCCTCCTCGTCGATGTATATTTGCTCTTCGTCCGAAGAGGTTAAAAAATCCGAGTTTGACATGATGAATAAATCAAGTACTGAATGAAGTTTGACCAGTTTACGAAATCGTATGAAATTGACTATAAGTAAAAGCTGTTTTGAAAACAGAAAAATGCAATGAGTCGTGATTGTAATTGCCTTGACGTAATTCCCAATATTTCCAGTAACTTACACAAATGTGCTAAAATAAACGTTTGAAACAACTATGAATACCGTAAGTCACCCGAATTTTTCAAGTGATTTTAATAAAAGAAAAGCCAATGAACACCTGATATGAACAATGCTAAACTGGTTTACTGGGTCTGAGACATGCATTTACGCTATTGAGATCTTGATGTTTTCCGGGTGTGATTTCGTAGTCTTTTCTCTCGGGAAACTCCTACGCACATGAAGAAAGTTTCAGTTCTGAGCAATCTGGACTCGAAATTGGTTTATTTTAATTGTATTATTATGTCATTGTGTCACCTTGATTCCAGTTTTAATCTGAGGCTGCAAATACCCTGAGGCATTGTTGTCCTCTTGTAAATTTTTCGCATTAGTTTTCTTCTGGTCAGCTATTTCCTGATTTTTTAAAACTTCCTCCGGAGTTGGAGGCTCATTTCTCCGACCTCTTAGCCAGGCTATTTATAAAAACCACTCAAACTACTTTAGGGACAAAGACCAAATCGACAAAAAATTGTTTAATACCTTCCCATTCCGCTGGCATTTCCGAGTCAAATTTATCCTCTACTCTGGATTTAAAATAGCGACGGACCTTGGGTCGTCCAATGCTGGGATCTGATTACAATTATTTAATTGTTTTACTTTATTGTCAGTTAGAAATAATTAGATTGTGGAGGCTGGAGACTTTTTCCATGAGATATAATGAGCATTCCCTATGAAAGAAAGTGGCCCATTTAAGGTGCCATCATTAAATTTTTACTTGCCCTTTGGGATTTCGAAGTACTCATTTCCAATGTTATCCTTCCCTACAAAATTCCCTTTGGATTTTCGCGGTTTCAACGAGTTTAAAAGGTTCTGCAATAATATCATAAGGACGTTCCTTTTCTTCCCCGACATTTAGAAGAGTGAAAAACGACAATTAAGCTCAAAGACATCAGCAAACCATTTCATTCCACCTCTTGCTTCCTAGAATCCAGCAACTAACTCTGCAAGTGCAGAACGATGTGCTTGGCTTGTCGTTTCTGTTTCGTGGCAATTTTTAATTCAAATTCAATGTATTATGCAATGATCGCACTCAATATATCTTAATTCCTTGAATAAAACGTTTATTATGCATGTAAATACAAAGAATTTATGTAATCCCTCACAAAAATGTCATGTCAAAGGTCAAAATATTATTTAAAACCGAAAGGTAAAAGGATATATGGTTAATTAACTAATGGCAGTAAGTACACTTGGGATGACAACGCACTCCATTCACTCCACACTTGCAGCCTCCTGATGTATCACCTTTTCCGCCTTTCCCCCAGCGGAAGCCTTTGGTTACCCAGCAAATCTCCGTCTTGCAATAAGAACATCGAACCCAATCACATCTAAATATTTTGCAAAAATTACATTAAACTACATGGGGTCACTCATTTTACATTGAATTCTTTGGGGAGTTCAACTTACCCCCATTTTTTTAGCAAGACGACATGACACGCAGGACACTCCAAGGCTTCTCCTCTTTGGATCATTTTTTCCAGCATGAGTCTCGACTGCTTCGCATCCTCATCGGTCTCCGCAGCTATAGCCAGTTCCCTCTGAAACTTGAGGCAGTCAACACCCTCATGAATGGCTTGGCAAGTGAGACAATTTCTTTTTTTGCAGACTGGACACAGAAATAGGTTCACGTCGTCCTCAAACACGCACCATCCAGTACAGTCCGGAGTTTTGCAGTGAAAAGTGTTCACTATCTTGCTTTCCGCCAGCTTCACGGATCGAGCCAAATATTTTTCAAAAACTTCTGGTGGAACCAGCTGGAGAAAAGGAAAAGTTTAAGTAGTGAGTTGAGTGTCAACTATTTTTTTCCAGGAAACTTTTAACCCACCGCTTTGATCTCTCTTTCCTGGAGGTTGTAGTTGCAAGCGTAGTCATTATCACGATAGGGACATTTTACAGTGGAGTCATCCGCATACTCCACGCAACCAACTAGGCATTCTCTGTTAATTTATCAAATAGGCTTACAATTAGTTGGAATGTGGTAGGCGACTTGGAGTCCTGGAGAATCCTAATTTATCTGTACAGATTATGTTAAGCTTTACTTACTTGCAGAAAACGTGAAGACAATCCCTTAGAATGACCCCTTCCCCCTTAGGCACTGAAGCGAAGCAAACGGGACACTCGGTTGCGTGACTAGTACAGATTAAATCCTGCTTTTCCATCATCTCCAGCATTTCTAGGTAGGACTGTGCACTATCCTATGAAAATACGTCAACACTTTTTGGAATCATCACTAGAAAATATGCAGCCGTGTGCTGTACAAAATTCAGCATGTCTGCAAAATAATTGCATATTGCATAGTGCTCATCATTAACATCTCCACTCCAATTTCTCCATCAAATTTTCAAAGTTGGATTGCCTACTTTACCTCTTTTTTATTCTTGTCACCTTCGTGTGGTTCAGTAACGGTGCTGGTTGCGGGTGAAGGTGACACGTACGCTGTTAACTTTGAACTGGAACTGGATGTCCCTCCAAAGTAAGCAGGCTTTGTTGGAGAAGCAGAAGAATGTGTGGATAAGTTTCCAGTTAATGCGGAAAGAAAGACTGAATCGCTTTGAGTGGAAGCTGAAGCTTTGGGGGATTCGGGGTTAGAACACTCAGATTTCATTTGCGTTACGAAAGCAGATGGACGGAGTAAGCCTTTGCCTGCAAATCCAGGAGGACTTACCGATGATGTTGTAGCTCCTATGAAAATGTTTTCATTTGGAGTCAAATTAGCATTGGTAGTACTCTTTCCTCCTAGGTCAGAATCTCGGGACTTGGGTGCGGGGAAAGGCAAAGTGGTTTGACAGTACTCATTCTGTAATTGCTGAGGATTGCTTTCCATCTGGGGGGTAGGGGATTCTTTGGATGAACTCTGAGTATCTCTTTTTTCCCCGATACTCTCTTGCCGTAGACTGGAGAGTGTTCTCGGTGTAGGAATGGGTCTCTCCAAAGCAGGTCCGGGGACTGGAGGAGACATGGGTCTACCTTCGTCCATGTCCTTGCTGACTTTCTCTGGGGAGGTGACTTGTCTCTTCAAGCCCCTTGGAGTTGGCTGTGGGGCCTGTTGATTTTCTGAATTGAAAGGGGAAGCATAATGTGGTTCGTCAGTCGTTGTCGTTGACTCTTCTTTTTCAGTTTTTTGTAAGGTAGACCCCAAAGGAGGCTTCTTATTCAAGACCATATTTGAATTATCTCCTGTTTGTGACTGAGTTGGTCCTGGAGAAGGTGTATGAGCTGGAGGAGAAAATGCTCTGTTGCCATCTTTCGCAGTTTTCTTTATTTTCTCTGGAACTTCAGGGGGCTTTGCGTCGTCACTGGTTGGCAAAAGTATGCCGTTAAAGCGATTTTCTGGGGTGATTGGTCTCTCTTGATTTATCTTCTTGGACTGCACTTGGAGATTTTTTGGATTAAGTTTCTCCGTTGATTCTGACTTTGAAGCTGAAAGCTTCTCTTTACTAGAGCTTGGGGTAAGTTGTGGCTTTGCAGACTTTTTTGCAGCCCCTTTGTTATCCTTTGAGTCACTGCTTCGTCGCAGATTTGGGCTTTGGCTGGCACCCCTTATGTTCAAAATTTTTGTAGATGGGCCTGGAGAAGGCTCTTTTCCTAGTTTCGTCACGGAAGAGGAAGTAGACGGCCTTGGTATTCCAGCCTTGCTGAATGTTTGCTCCGCTACAGCTTTAAATTCTTGGAGCTTTTGCTGGAGTGAAAGAGTGATCGCTGCAGCGTTAAAATGTTCAGAAGCTACTGGAGTGACCGGTGGTTTAGTATTAATCTCTTTCACTACAACCTCCGGTTTTGAGGTTTTTGGCAAAGGCACTTGTTTCAGACTGGATGCAGCTGGAGAAGATTTTTGTGGTATCGGGCTCTTTGAGGGCAATGGAGGTGGGGAAGTTTCCCTCTTGGGCAATTGTTGGGTTGGGATGGAATTAACAGTTGGAACCTCACTCGATGCTTTTTTCGTAGTAGTTTTAGTTTTCACTCCATCCAGATTATTATATACTGGACGCTCATCGACACACTCATAAGCATGTAAAGTGACCGGATCAATAACCGTTGCCGGACTGGAAGATCCAACACTTTGAACATGACCTACCGTATGAACGGGAGAACTTACCGTTCCACTTTTATTTTTGCCCATGTCTGGGGTAACCAGGAACAAGAAGGCCATGGAGTTCTGAACTAACTCAAACGATGTTAAGGAGTGGTTATCATCTTCCGCCATTTTCTGGCCTAGAATCCACTTTTGAAAACCACTTGGTATGCCCCAGTCACTCTCAATTTTTGCTTTGAGGTCACGGACCGTCATCATAGAAGACACCTATCAAAGAGAAAACCAAATAATATCAAAATTTTCAGTCAAAGCTTTCTCCAGCCTTTAAAATTATTGTACGTACCTGAATTAAAAATGGGCCCTGTTGCATAAACCGGTCCTCAACATAAACTCTGATTGAAAAGGGCTGATTAATTTTCTCCACCACACAATTAACTTTCATAAGAGCCAGGTCATGAGCCAAAGTTGCTGCCAATCGATGATCCCCATTAGCAATAGCTGCCTCCAGTCTTTTCATTAGTTTAGCGACTACCATGGTCGCATTCGGAAATTGCTCGGGCGAAAAGTCCAAAGTACCTTCATTGCCAAGTGCAAGCAAAAATTTTAGCTACCATTTTAATCGTGCTTTTTAATTGAAATTAGTAAGAGCTACCTCTCCGACTAAAAGGATCAGAGTCGATATATCCAGGTCCTGCTGATACCTGCTGTCTCCTTCCCCAAAATCCTCTAGAGTTGTCTGTATCTCCACTGCTTTCACTACTCCACTCCGTGTCATTCTGGAAACTTTTATGGGGCATTTGACCCATCCGTCCATACCTCGAACTATCCTGGAAATTCTGGGATCCCTGGTAGGGTTTTCGTGAACTTTCACTTGGGTTCATATTGTTTTCGTAGTGTTGACCTACCGTATAGGTGTTATCTTCAGGTCGAGCCTGCCTTTCCGATAAGGTTGTAAGGTATGGTAAGCGTAGAGAAATAATGGGGGAATTTCGTGAGAATGCAGACTCATTGAGTGCGAGTGTAGGTGTGTGCAGATTGAGAGCAGGAGAACACAAAGTGGGAAGCTGTTGATGTTCCTCCAACGTATTCATGTACTTCTCTTCCGCACTGGTAGTCCTCAGAATTAGATCTTGTCGTGTTCTATTATTAGCGTGAGGTTGAATGACATGATTTCCTCCGATAAAGTGCGTTTGTGCTTGTATGTAAGGGAAAGAATGTGGGGCATACTGAGACATTGCTGAGACAGTGGGAGTCTTCCGCTGGTCTTGGTTTAGTTGCCAATTCTCGTAAATCTGCGCAATTTCGGTGGGACTGTAACAACATGTATAGTCCTGGGATGTGCCCTCCCGAATCGCTTCCAAGCTGGGCTTGTATCGAGTCTGTAGAAAAAGAGGAGTTCCGAGTGAAACATCTTGTGGATTATCTTGATTTTGGAGGGGTGGTTGCGGTTCTTCTGCAATTATGTTTGCTATGGTAGTAGGAATATTTTCGTCCGTTCGACTCAAGTTCTGGCCATTTTGTGCGGGAGAGTCTAGTCCGAGTAAGTTATCTATAAAGTCATCCTCATTGTCTGCAAATGCATTTGTGTAGTGATCCGCAGATGAGGTGTTGGACGTGGCCCCTAAGTCATTTGTTTGCAGTGGGGCGGGATGGGATGGCTCTATAGCGTTTGTGTCGATGCTGTCAGAGCTCTGCCTACGCTGGAAATATGCCAAGCGAGCTTTGCGCAGCTTTCCTATGTCTAGTTCCTCAAGCTCTGGGTCTTCGTGGAGGCGCATACCGTGAAGCTTCTCCTCCTTGGAAGGGTCTTGCTTACTGGGCAGCTGACTCAGGAAATTTGCACAGGGTGGAGGTTGCGGCTGACAGGGAATGTCTGAGCTGTTTTTTCCGGCTGTTACACTTGCACTCGAGTGCAGCTCAGATTCGGTTTGAGGCGCTGATGGATTGGAGATGGAGGAGCTAGATGGTTGTGGAGTGGAACTAACTGAAGTAAGCATAGGATTGGATGAGCAACTAACCGAGGCAGTGGTCACGTTTGTTGAAATCACAGATGAATTGGGTAGAACTGAAGGAGCCCTAGTTGATCCCTCAACTTCAAGGGAAGGGGAGGAAGAGTTGGTGACTGAACTTGTCGTCGCTTGAACCGCAGAATCTTTCTTAGGAACAACTGAAGGTGTGCCTGCAGATGCTAATTTGTTTGATTCTGCATTCACTCTCTGAAATATTGAAGAGATTAGTCCACTGGAGGGTTTGGAGATGGGATCCTTTCGGTAGTAGCATGCTTCGCAGAGACTTCGCCAGTTTGGATTTTTTAGGGTGCAGCGAGGACAGTCCCACAAAGAATCTAAGGAAGCAGATGCCACTACAGTTCTGGAGCTACTTGATGCCGTTATAACACTCAACGCAGGGAACTGAGTTGATGTCACTGATGTAGACTGACTAGATGCGTTTGGAGAGCTAGTTACTCCAACTACTGCAGGTGTCGGAACCGTAACACTGGTACTAGATGGCAATATTTCTGTAGGGGTTTTTACATCCGGTTTCTTTACACTGGCTTGAGGCTGGACAATGGCTAGCTTCTCAGATCTCATCCGAGTGATAGGGCTGGAGTGAAGAAGAGGCTTGATCTGGCGATGTTTGGAGGCTGCATGAACACTCTGGAATGTAGGAGGAGAAGAGTTACCTTCATTTTTACTGTTGCTCGACGAAGATGGGATCTCATTTGATGTGATTGGTGTTGATGAGGTTGATGGTCTTACATCAGAAACGCTGGACATTGGATGAACTTGAGCTGTAGTAGAAAGTTTAAGGACTGGAGATGGTTTAGTAAGAGGTTCACTTGGAGGCCTTGCAGTCACTGCATCATCATCTGAAATTCCGGCAAACAGCTCATCCAACTCCTCCTGAGCATTTGCAATGAATCTCTCTTCCGCTGCTGCTGACTTTCTCTTATTTTCTTCCACAATCCTGGTTGCTTCTTTGTCCAGCTCGGAGAATTTGACTAGAGAAGTGAATGGCCTTATTTGAGGAGGATGTCTGGATTTATACGGAGGGAGGTTTTTGTACCAGGGCTTTGCGGTAACTTTAGGACTACTAGAACCAACACCATCCCCAGTTCCGGAGCTACCACTTGGTTTCCCCATGATACTTTCGTAGATTGCTGAACCTATTGAAAGTGGTCTGCTCTTATTCTTGGTGGGGTTTAGTGGAGATGACTCTGCTTCCTTTTTAAGCTCCAGAAGCTGAGCTTTCATGACAGATTCTGGAGCTGGAGTAGTTGTAGAAACTCTTGATTGATTCTCTTGTGAGGAGATTTTTACACTGTTTGAAAGAACCTCCAAGCTGTGTTGCGCAGCCCTTAAGTCGCCTTCTGTAATTGGAGCTGTCACAGGAGCATTAGAATTGCCCACTGCCAAGGATGAAGAGGAAGTTGAAGATGTCGAAGGAAGTGTGGTTGGAGTAATTGATACTTCAACCGGACTATTAGAAGTGGTAACTACTTCAGGCGGTACGCTCGGATTTTCAACTAGAGTAACGTTTTCTGGAGCGTTAGTCGCAAGCCCAAGTTGTTGCCGTTCTTGCTGGTCGTTTAGAATGTTTTGCCTAGTTTCCTCGTCCAATTCCTCCAAAATTTCTGTGACTGGAACATCCATAATAGTATATTCTACTGGTGGACTAGAACTAGAACCCTCATTTTGATCCAGGCTTATCACTGGTGCGCTTCTCAAAGCACTCGGAGCCATTACTGGAGAACAGTTGTGCGGGGAATCTGGGGAAACGTGTGAATTCGAAGTGCTTGGGGAAAGATCTCCTGTTTCAAATGGATTTTGCACAATTGTCGGAGTTTCCTCAGGTGGTGTAGGTTCTAATTCTGGAGCTATTGTCCTACTTTCTCTTACATCAGATTCTACTGTTGGAGTATCAGGATCCCCAAATGGATTTGGAGGCGGCGGAGCTTTCTTTTTTCCTGCTTTGTGGATTCTTCCTCTCGTGTTAATACCGGAGTTTGATAGCCCTTCACTGCTTGAGCGCTTGTGCTGTTGATATCGTTGGTGATGATGACTACTGAATAGAGTTTGTGTACCACTTGAAGACGGAGTAGCAAAGGAGCTGGTGGGTCTAGCCTGTGGTTCAACAGAACGTTCCTTTTTCCTTGGTCGAATTTCAAACGTTCCTGAATTATTCTTTGTCCTTATCGGTGGAGGAGGGGATTCGTCTATCCTTTTAAACTTGGTTAATGCCGCTGCTGTGGAGGAGGAGGTGGGAACATCGTTGGACAAATCAGTCACTATACTTGACTGCTGCGCACCAAAACCATTAGAAAGTCTAAGAATGTTTTCGTTATTTGTTGAAGGTGGCTGGGGAGCTTTCCGCTTCCTTCGTGCACTATTACTCCAAGTGTTAGATTGCACTCCTTTAGAAGTGGAGGGAATGGCTGGAGGAACAGCAGAGTCTCTGTTGTATAAAGACTTTGACGTGGAAGGAATTGCTTCTGGTTGATTCACTTTCGGTTTGGATGGTGGGTTCACTGAGCTAGACTGGATTTTTTCTGACTGATTTAAGTTTTCTTTATCCTTCGCCCTAGTTTCCTCTGGCTGGATGATTTTAACTGTATCTTCATTAGCAGCCGTTATATACTTTGTTTTTACTGCTGAAGCGGAGGCTTGAGGGACAACCGTGTGAATTTGGACGACCGTCTGGACAGAGCTCTCAACTTTGAACGTGCTCTTTTTCCCGAAATTCTTATCGTTTTTATTAGATTTTAAAGGTTTATCTTCTGCTACAGTAACGGCCTCACTAATCATCGCCACTTGTTTACGTGGCTCAACTACGTTAATTTCCGAGGGTTTTGGCAGACTTTGCTTCTTTAGATCATATTTCATGGCGTGACACTGGCTCTTGACGGAGATTTTGCTTGACTTAATTACTGCAAACTTCAAGGCAGGATCAATTCGCCCCGCATCAGTTGCACTGCTAATTGGTGTGGACTGCTGACCTTGAGTGTCTTGAAACTTTTGAGACTGTGCTGCTGTCTCGTTGGCAGCACCACTTGGTATATTTGGAGTACTTGGAATATCTAAAGTTGGAGCTGAACTTGGCACTGGCTCATCACAGGCATCTATGTATTGTAGGGACTCACATGACTGCAAATTATATTTCTTCTTGAGACCCATCCTCACCCCAATCTTTTCAAGTGTGTTTCCAAAGCCCTTCTTCACTCCGTCATTTTTACTGTTGGAAGATCCTCCCATGTTGGCTGAGGACGGTGAAGTGGTTGCATCGGCTGCTCGGGTGCTTCCATAGTTTGGGTCTTCTACGGGTATGCGTTTACCCTTCACCCGCTTCCCCCCAAAACTCTTGGGATTCACGTACGAAAAGCTGGAAGTGCTTAAAACCGAGTTTAAACTTTCACTGGAGAAAGCCCTCTGTCCATGCACATGCACATAGTCACCTCCTGCTGACCTACTAGACGAAATTTTCTTAGAGACTGCACCAGCACCGTCTTTCTCTTCTGGAGTTACTTTGCTACTGTTCCCACCACCGCTAAATAGGTTGGACAAGAAGGAAGGAATGATTTTTTTCTTATTACCCCTACCAGACTGTTGGGAGGATGGACGCTCTACGTCCGAGGTGGAAGGCGTGTCTATTGAAGCAGACTTACGGAACAGAGCCGAAGACTTTGCTACCTTTGGCTCCCTTTGTTCTGCAGTTTGGCTACTTCGCCTAAATTTGGAGGAACTTAACTCCCCTGCATTTGCATTCTTCTTGACCAAGCTCATCTTATCGATTTTACTTTCCCTGAATTGCCTAGTTTGAGCAAAAACAAATAATTTAACCTATGACCTTACACTATAGTTTATATGCACTTACTCACAGTCACATTCGTCGAATGAAAATAATTTAAAAGGTATTGTCCAATGGAATCAAGTATACGATTGCATATGAAAGTCTAGGTAGTTGGAGGAAGCTAAGAGGCAGTATAAGAGAGAGCAGTCTAATTTTAAGAAGAAAGGAAAAGCAAAGAACTTTCGACGCTACATACTCACTCCACGGCCATGTAAGCACTACTCCTCATCCTCCAAACCTACAACTCTTGAATTTGCCAATAAAGATTGAGAAAGATGTGTCAGTACATACGCGAATATCCCGGTGGTTGATGATTATTATTGCAATTTCGAAGCACAGATAGTAACACCAGCTCGTAAGAAGTAGAAAATCAAGTTGCACAACCATTTCCGACAGTTTCGAGCAGCTTACAGTTTTTTTACTTTTCCTTGAGCCGACTTGGCAAAATCTATGGTATATAATATGTTCAGCATATATGCAACGGTTTCCTCCCAAACTGTAAGGCTAAAATATAAAAGTTATGAGTGCTTCGATGGATTCGGGTAAATTAGAGTGAATCGGGAACTGGGAAAACCTTGACTGACTCAAACTTTGTTTTAGGCACTCGACCAAAGGAGTTAATCAAATGAACAAAGCAAACAAGACAGCAAACAAGGAAGAGCTTCATGTACAAATTCACTCTTGAATTCGTCATCCAAAGGAAATGGTGAGTCGGTGAGTGTAATGACAAGAAGTGAGTGGAGTCAGTGAAGTCAGTGGTGGTGGGAATACTTATGGTGGGTTGGAGGTTTATTCTGCGCTTATTCCACTTCTCGGGCTATATTTAGTCCGGGATGCGGACGTAATAAGGTAAAGAAGTTTCCTCGTATCTGTCTCTTCCGAACTTGTGAGTTTTTAAGCTGATGCTTTTTCAAGAAGTCTCTGTGAATAATAATATGCATTTGGTTTGATATCGCATAATAATCATATCATGTCATGGGCCATCTCCATCACTCCATTTAGGAGTTTCATTCTTCTCCCTGGCTTCACTATGACTTTGGCTTAACTTGGCTTCGAGTTAAAGGTAAAAGGTGAAACAAATTATCCCGTCTTATTCTTACTGGCTCTGGCTGGGATATTTATCTTGATGTGATGTGATTTGGTGACAAAGGATGACTATCATGTAGTTTCCGTACGCAAATTAGAGGAATGCGCGAGGCTAATAAAGCTCCTTGTGATGGGATCAGGGAACAGCTCCAAAATTCTTAATCTTTGAGAAAAGAAATATTTTTCGGGGTTTGGATGTGCAACAGGACAGATTCAGACGAAATAGTAGCCTATGTTAATTAAGAGAATGGCCCTGAATTCGTAGACACGATTTAAATCTTAGCATTCTGCTTTGCTTACCCTATCACGAATATCACGAACTCAACAAAAATATGCTAGTGGAATGTTGAATAAAGACAAAGATAAGCTTTGTCGATTAGAAACTTGTGTGAAGTTGGTATTTTTTTCAAAAATTTACAGAGCTTTAGTTTAGTTTGTATCGGCTGGCACAATGTCAAGCTTCAAAATATTTTTAAAGCTTCCTTCCAATCCCATGGACAAGGCATTGTAAAATGTTCGACATGAAACATGAAAATTACGTAGTAAAGCTCATCTAAACATTAGAATTCGCAGTTGACGTTACAGATTAGTCGATGTTTGGACAAATTAATTCGGTTCATATACCCCTCTTGTCTCACCAAACCCATTTTCATCGCTGTCATTGATGATATGGAAGTACAATGAACTTCAAAGGAAGCATTCCATTTCCTCCCATACAAATCGTCTTGCATGTCTCTCTTTTGCTTATCCTTTATGATGCAAGTTATATGTGCAAAAACTAAACAGTATAGAATGATAAAAAATTTTATTATTAGTTGGATTTTGGATTAACAGGAATTTATTCAATTGAAAACGACAGTTTAACAGGGAAAAGATTCAGTGTACTCCATCTAAAATACCCTAAGCCCAGACGAAACTATATAGGAAAGTTGAAGGAACTGGATACCCAAAGGAAACTCAAAGTATCCTACCAGGAACAATGAAGTAGTAAACAGGTAAACATTTAAAATTCTAAATCCCAATCAAAAAAATACATATCTGCTACATCATCTCAAACCTAACGTCTATTTCACCTGCCTTCAATATTACTCGTAATTCATGATATGGCAAATGAATATTTCTTTTTTTTTGTTCGGTGATTCAACGCTAAATACAACAATTTACTTAAACGATTACTGGTGGAGCAGATGACTGCATAGTTGTAATCGTAGTTAGCACCAAATTAAGGTCCACGAAGAAACAGATAGAGAGAGTGAGTAAGAATTGAAGGCAATTTACTTCATCTTTGGGGCAATGTGAGAAAGGAAGATACCCAAGACCACACAAGTCTTACGTGTTTGGAAATCCCTGAAGAACCTTTGTCTCGAGATTTTTTTTATCACATTGATTAATATAATTACTTAATTGCAGCTGTAATTATTGCGAACACACAGGAATGATTTAACTGCTCATACTTTATACTACACCTAGTACAGTAACCGTTTTTAGATTACTGTTTACGTCAGCTAGCGCTATGTGCTAAGCAAAACTATGCCGTGTAGCTACGTACTAACAAACTTTTAACGGTCCCCAACTCCCAAGATAACTCCAAACCTTCAAAATAACTCACTGTATTCTAGAGACTACAAACTGGGAAAGGATTACTAACTGTAGTGAAGTGTTCTCTTTTGATATAATTCTTTTTTCTTTTGATAAATATCTGGAGCTGAGCCTAGTTTTGTCATTAGGATATAATAAGGCTGTTCAACAGCATCTCGACTTTCATCTCGCTAAATTATAGTGTTTTCGCTACAATTCATAAATATTTGGGAACTGCACTTTATTGCCGAAGTGGTTGTTTGTTGTCGTTGGATTATTGTTATTGTTCACGGTAGCCCTACTCGGCGACTCCAAGATGGGCACTGTCGTTGATGTCCCCGCCACCGCCACCTTAGAGAATATCTCGGATAGCTTATTCTGCAGATTTCCTCCCTAAAAATGAAAATACAAAATTAGTCAACATATTTGAATCCAACTGTGACTTGCATCGAAAAACATATTGAATAAAACTTACTTTCGCTGCTGCTTTGCTCACTAAATCCTCAAAAGCGGCTGTCTTGAAGGATTCATTGAGGTTCTTGCGTTTTTCGCACTCGGCCGCTTTACGGCTCTCAGAAGGCTCGTTGAGTATCTTTTTCAAGCTTTCAACAGTCAGGTCCATATCGGCTTGGTTAGGTTTTGCCTACTCCAACGATAAATTAATACTAAGTAGATTACTACTGAGTCTACGGTTGTTTTTGTAATTCTATAAAGTAATTGTTATTTTTGCGTTCGAGATGTCCTGTACCTTAGTTCCGTCAGGCGTAGATGATCCCGAGTCGACTTCCAGGCTGATAGAGTTTATATCCGTGACGCTACTCGACTGCATATGAGCATCGACCCAAGAGTGCCGGGGGAAGGTATAAGTAGCCGCTTTGACCGCACTTGGCTCAAATCCTTCTTGCTTCAATATATTATAAATGGCCTCCTGGGATAACAACGCACCTTCTGGAATATTCTGTGAAGGCTCGTACACTTCGTAACGGGTTTTCAGCGGTGGAAGCAAATGGATAGCTTGATCTCTACGTGATTTCACAACCTGTCCCATTCAAATCAATCAAAAAAAATAAATTCCGATTCCAATCTCTAAGAACATTTTGAAAAAAAACTTGCAATCAAATAAGGATAATCTCATACTTTATCACTATACTCCTTGAGCACTGGGAGGCAGTATGCTACAAGCACGAACAGACACAAGGCGATAACATGCAGATGAATTTTCTGAGCCGGGGTGAGCACTGTGGAGGTGATGGCTAGATCTTGAAAACTAAGCACCAGTCTTACAAAATCAAAGAGAGTATCTTCGCAGAACAACTCCACCGTGAACAGCGCCACTGTGGTGTAGATCGCATTCATATTCCTCAACTCATTGTTATTCTTCTCTAGGCTGGCAATCATGTTACTGAAGATCTCCGCTCCATTCTTCTTCACAAACAAGATATCCGTCCGAGTACTAGTCTCCCTGTTAATGTTCTCAAGCTTTAGCCTAAAAATAATCAGACACAAATCAATTATTTATGCTACAATATTTATCGGAACTCATGAATATCTGTATAAGTGCTTACGTAGGCGTCGACATCTTTTCCCTATTTTGCCTCCGGTCGATTAGCGTATGAAGGATATTTTGTACGAGGAGTCTAACCTCCGGATCATCATCTTGACTTAGAGTAAGCAGCGGCTGGAGGAATGCTATGGGGAAGGTTGTACTCAGGTAAGTAGTCTGATATTTAGATCCCACCATGAGCAGCGACTTCAGCAACATATTCTGCAGTAGCCTATGAGATTGACAGTTGTCTGAGCGGGAGGGCACTTTTTGCATGATAAACTTCATAATCTCGATCTTCTGGTAGTCTGGCAGGTGAGTAACGTACTCTCCCAGTGCAGCGATAAGCGTCTCCCTGTATGACTTCTCATCCGCATCTACTCTATCCAACTTTGTTGAAACTTGGATGTGCTGAACTATCGCGTTCACTATCTCCAACACTGACGGCCCTAAAAAGTAATTTTTGCAATTTGCCAATTTAAATTTTCCTTTATTATGCCAAAATTAGATTAATCCATCAGTAATCTAATTCTCTAAGGGACTGTTCCTAAAATGCGTAAAACAAGTAATTATTTTGGTCACGCTCTGATAGTCTAACACACTAGAGCTTTACAAGACTGATTATAGTTACGTATTTCATGAACGGTCCCCCTAAATTTGATATGCTCCATAGATTTTAGGCCAAGCTTACCTACACTTTCACCTGCGGCAATGTCTATAATTTTTGCCAATACGTCTGCCATGCTCGTACGTACTTTCGCGTTCGAAGTGTGAGTATGCTGCTCCAAGTGATTCATCAGAGTTTCAATCACCGCGTACGAATACTGAGACTACACATAAAAAGTACATTACGTGAGTTTCAATACGGAAATCGAACAACCAAATCATAATGCCTCTTCTATACTTTCAAGCTGTACAGTTTAATGATATTCATGATCAAGATTGTGGTTACACGTTACTTTACACTAGCGTTTCTAGACTTGATATTGTACCTGGATAGAGAACATGATCACTCGAAAGGTATGCACTGCAAAATCATTTGGCACCCAAAGTTCAAACGCGTCGAAATGACTGCAATAAAATAAAAACAGTTAATATTTATCAGCAAGTTGTGTAAACCTTCATTGCAGAGTTTTTCTCAAGGCGAATGCTATCGTTAAAGTAGGTTTGACTGAATGATGTGAAAATCTTGGGTTTTAATAATCCTTGCGTAATGAAGGAAGAGAATTTCATTAAACTCACTGAAGTACTGGCTTCACAATGCTACGCACATGGCCAAAAGTAGCTTTGTTCACTAGGTCCCTCATGCAATTCTCTGCGAGCTTTGGGGCGTCAATCTCATCTTGAGCTTCGGTCACCCCGTCGTTCTCATCTTTTCCTAAGGTTTTTCTCCCATGTTCCATGTTGAACAATAGCGATGGAATGATTTTCTCCATGTGAGAAGTTTCCCAAATATTCTCCACCAGCTCATCCGAGACAGTCTTTCGAACGACGCTCTAAAAAAGGCAAAACCTCATGATACTCCAAAACTCCAAATGATCCAAAAATTCTCTGACGGAAACTCTAGTTCACCTTCAGTCCTAGTATCCCAGCTTTCCTAATCTCATTCCGTTGGTCATCCTTGGAAGAATTGTTATGACACATGGAGGCAAACTTGGACACGAAGAAATCATAACGTCTGTGATAAGACGGAGTATCTTCTTCAATATAAGCGAATTTAACAAACTGCAAAGAAAAAACTCCGTTAGATCTTGTAACATTTAACAATTTTAGTTTGCAAAATGGTTTAGCAACTGTAGCCGTACAGATTTCGTCGCCAATATTTGTAAGTCGGGGTCAGGTGATTCTAGAAGTTTCTGTACCATCTTGAGAAAACTTTCTACGAAGAGGTTGAGTGTCTGTGAATGACAAGCTTGAAGCAATTGGTCCATGCATTCTACGCCAATCTCCGTGAACCTAGAACCGGAAACAGGAAAATTACCACACAAATCACTCCAATTTGATTAAAAACTTCTACTCCTACTTATTTTTAGGTTTCTCCTTTACCTATTCCTTTTCCGGTATATGTCCCGGCTAACTTTTTGATAGAGATATTCTCCCACCCTGTCCAGCTTTTCTGGAGAGCTGAGCACGTAGAAAGTGAGCTTCTCCATGTTCGACTTAACGAGTCCATCCTAATTTCATTTAAAAGGCAAGCAAGATTTCTTATAAGTTTTGCTCCAACTGAGTAGAATTTGAAATATCAGCTGAATTACCTGCGGATTTCGAGGAAATACGCTGTCCACTAGTCTTTTGTATCGGGGTGCGCAGCACCCGCAACAACCTGTAAAAAACCCAGGACGAACATTAAAAAAACAAATTGAAAATACTAACTTGTGAACAAACCTACGCATCTTTGGTCCCAAAACAAGCATGCTTTATTCCAGGATTAATTTTCTATGTTTTAAAAACAGGAAAAACAGTTGAAACTAGAACTTGATAGTCACCAAGGTCTTCGTTATCCTAAAAATTGAGCAATTGTCCTTGCTGCTTCCCTACTTGATTTTAAGATTATCTACCCGAAATCATAGCTGTAGTTCGGGTTCGGGGAATTAAACTTTAAGTGTAAGACTGTTATTCTGGGACAGCAACAAAATTTTAGTCATGCCAAAAAAAATTCCCATCATACTGGCCTGGAGCGTGATTCTACTCTCGGCTTCTTCGCAATCTAATGGTAATTTTAGAGAAGAAACTATCTGAACTTATCGAAATACTTATCGACGATTTAGGGCGTTCTTTTTTTCCAATTCGCAGGGCGGGTACTCAAGTGCGTGAAGTGTTTATCGAGGCATTGTGAAAAACAACCGGAGCCGGAGCCAACAAATTGTGACCGGGGGGGGGGTTGGTTTGTATGACATCGATAGGTGATGATCATGTTGTGAAGTTTAAAGGATGTACAGAGCATGATCCAGCTTTTGGCATGACCTGTCATTATAAGGAATTCCGTACCATATGTCTCTGTGAAAGTGATGGTTGTAACAGTAAATCTAAGCCTCTCCCGCCTTTCGAGGGTCCAAGGCCCCAAGACCTACATGTACCCCAGGTGCCCCATTCAAAGGAAGCCCATTCAAATCCCAATTCTCATTCAATGCCTCTGGATGGTCGAGGTGATAATGATAAAAACGGTGGTCATGATGATGATGAGGATCTTCATTCTATCAAGGCTTCACACTCTTCCACCACTCAGCCCTTCTTTCAAGTGGTGATAGGAAGCTTAGCCATTTCTTATGTTGCAAACACCCTCGCAAAATCGATTTGCCCTCTCTAAAATTTACTGTGATGCTATTTTTTTAATAAAATAAATGCGAATACCATTTTGCGAAAAAGGGGGACTGTGAGAAAGCTAAATTATATGAAACTTATCGTTGACCAAAAAGCTAGGGTATTGTAATTAATTACAATCAAATGCTATGTAAAACGTTAATGAGGTGAAAATGAAGAAAACTTACAATCGGGACTAGTGCATTTAAAAATAACAGACTCGACAAGGTCGTCCGGGACTTCAAAACAACAACATCGTTTGACTATGGTTGCCATTCAGGCCATTTAATTCCGCACAGTTTGCACAGCTTATCAAGCTTCTCAATATTTTCTAGAGATACACTTCACTCTAATAAACACAAGCATATTTCAAAGCCTTTGAGTTTGACAGCCTCCCACAGTTCCACTTCCTACTCGCTCACTCAAATCGTAGCTTAGGTACAGAAAACTTGAACCGCCTCAGACTTTCAGACTTCACACGCTCACAGCGTAATGCCGAGCCAGGTGCAACTCAACAACTGAATCTAAATTGGAGGAATGCTGCAAGCAGTTCTCATCTCTCTCTACAATACTGTACTTATTTTGCAAATCAAGTTGGTTGATTGTGTGATTGTCGATTATGATGCAATCTCTTTGCTCACCTCATGAAACGAGCTGAGCAGCACTGACACAATCATTTAATATTTTGCATCAAGGTGAAAAACAAGACTGGTTGCAGTCGACTATGACTATCGATTGAGTAAGAACACTCTGAGGATAAGTGCCCACAGATAATTACTCCAATCAACCCCAACCTCACAATAACTTGAAAAACTGATACATCGAATAAAGTTTGTCTTTGGTGGCATCGGTAGCTACCTGTTGTTAGTACACTTGTTCCTTGTTATATGGGCGAGAGGATTCTACTGGCTATCATTGTTCTGCTGTAAATCTATGATATGATGATAACCAAAATTAGTACACGAAATTGACAAAATAAAGAGAACCCAAGGAGAATGGTACTCAGCCAAGCCACAAACAAAAGCCAAGCCACACCAAATTTCTCCAGAGACAAGATGAGACTAATGAAATGATACTGGAGGACACAACACACACTCTACATGTACTTACTCTTCTTCTCTCAAATTAATTGGAATGAGAATCTTTTGGGACTAAAGTAGCGAAATACTTAATTAAAATAAAAGCTAATTATAATTATGCTAAGAGAAGAAAGCAAATAAGCTTTACACTCAGGGACAATATCTAAGTTGTGGAACTCATATAACTGCCACTGTGCCTCTAGTGCCACTACCCATAAGAAATGAAGTCCTCGCTAGAAATTTTGTATGGAGATATGTTATGGAGGATTAGAGCCATTAAAGGAATCCCCTAATTTCTGTCCAGGACGATGAGTAATACATGTTGGCTTTGGTTGGGCTACACCTGTAATCGAATCAGTACAATGTGCACTCACATAATGGGCATGTGAGCTGCAAAGTACAAAATCAAGTTAGTAGTAGACACATGTAAAAAGGAGGTAGTGAACAATGTAATAGAAAGAGTCCACGACTCCACGGAGTTTGTGAGATTCATGACGTGTGGATGGTACACAGTGAGTCAGTGAATGGCCTATATATTTCTTTGGAAAATATTGTTTCAATATGCAGTGGATAATGAACTAGGACGATAGAGCCAAAGGAGGGGTACCCAAAATAATTCCCATTTCAGGATTAGACTCACTTTAATAGTTCCAATACCAGAAGACCAGAACCGATCCCCAAATCAATGTGAAGGGAATTGGTTGGGCTGATGAAAGAAATGTAAACATGCTATCCATATAAATATGACGATTATTTGTTTTCCAGCAGAAAATATAAGGCTATTGTATGCATACACTTATTTTACTCCAGTACTCTATTCAGGGCTGCTCTGCTTTGCTTGCTGGAATGGAAATTAGCTAAAAAGGCATACAAGAAAGAATGCATATGCCGAATTGGTAAGAGTGCGAAAATGACTGGAACGTTGTAACTGGAAAAGTGTACAGATGTTGTTTGAATATTGGGATTTTGCTTGGATCACCATACCAAACATACCAGCACCACTTCCTCCAGATAGTTCCTGGCTGGAAAATATCATACTTTTATAAAATGGAAGACTACATAAAAAAGTCAGGGCATATGAAGGAAGTGTTATACAATCTTTAGGAATGTGGAAAAAGACGGAGTGTACTACCCTCATTTAAGACATGGTCCACGAAATGGAATGGCAAGCGTGCAGAAAAGCTCTTCCGCAAAAAACTTATTTTCATTACTTTGAGTGAACGGGAAAATGACTCCAGGGAATGAAAACACTAGAAAGGATGGACGGATGGAGTAACATATGTAAATTGCTGATAGCCTAAGGCCGCCTAGGGGGCTCAATGAGAATGGAAATTGCAAATTCCAAGTTTGCAAATAAATGGTTATGATATACAGAAAACACCAACTTTTTGTCATTATATTAGTTTGTCCAGGAAGGACAGAACTAGACGGTCGGAATATACGAATACCAATACAATCGTATTGGGAATGGATTGGAATGCAACAATTCATTATTTGTTTGCGTCTGCGTAACCAAACCAACTCAAACAAATATTTACACACTGATCTACTCATCGGTCTCCTGAATGCAGCTGCAGCAGCCAGTATCGGAAGCTATTGGAAACATTTCAAATAATGACCCGGGGAAGAAAGCTGGAAATGGATTGCCTACCTGTCTTTTCATCAAGTCAAATTATCAGATTTGTGGTGGTACTACACAACCACCGCACTCCGCAGCTTGCCGGACTGAGATTTGTGATTTCAAAGCTAAGAGACTCAAAGGAAAACAAAAGTGATCAATGGAGTTTTTTATATTGAATCATATAATATTAATCAACTCAAACGAAGATCTAGAGACGCTTTCATTCACTACGAGTCTTCGACCAAACGCTATCGTAATCTGCATATAATATAAAATAGTATAGCGTGATTGTCAAATTATTGGATTTTTAAGAGATGGGCAAAGCGCCATACAGCCCATCATTAGAGTTTATGTCATTGCAGCTATAGTGATTATTATCCGATTACCCCATGTCATAACAATTGGTCGTCGGCCCAGTTTGCAAATGTGCCGTGCGTTGAAGCCTACTAATGATATGATATGACTTGGCAATTTAATTACTCTGACAAAGTGTAGTCTCATTTCTCTCGAACCATCCAATTTTGCAATAATAATGACGCGAAATATATGAAGCAATCTACAAAAATTTAGTTGCTTTTAACTTGTTAATTTTTAGTAATTTTTATGTTCCCTTACCGGTAACCATTATGGAATGATTGAAGCTCAAAGTGTTCCTCCGATTTATTTATCTGTAGTTGTTTTCAGGAGGGAATCGAAGTAGGAACTATTATTGAAGATACACTTCACTAAAACAAACTAAAACTTGGCTCGTAACATAAATATAAAAACTGAATAATTTCATTAGTTGTTCCTCCGTAGAATACTGTTTAGAGATAAAAATTCAAGGCTTATCACAGAATCATAAACGCATAAAGGATGTCCAGTAACATATACAAAACTGGATAATAATTTGAGCAAATAATCATTGCTGAAAATTTCTTTGGCTGATGAAGATAAGTGTAAAGTTTTTACTTTTTTAATTGTAAAATGTTAAAAGTATTTAGGTTTGGAGCTGGAGTCAGGAGTGTAGTTCAGTCTCCGTGTCTCTATGATAAATTTTGTTCGTTATACCGCTCTTAATTTCGGTTAAGTATGATTGTAGTTTTGTCAGTCGTCATTTTAAAGTTATCTGATCTGCTTCTCTGAAGGCTTCAGTTTGGCTTTGTGTACATTCCAGAGATCAAGCTTGATATTGTTCGGTGGCCTTGACCAGCTTCCCTGTAAATCAACGCAACCAAAAATTAATACTCAAAAGTGGAATCAAATCTCACAGCACATTCACATGACCTTAACTTATAATTTCACTTTAACAATTTTCTGGAACACGATTATGATTTTGAGATACTTCAATTCAAGTAATTCTTCATAATTGAACTCAATCAAATTATTTCAAGCATAAATATATATAAACATTAACTTTTCTAACCTTTTTTTGTACTGCTTGTTCACGCACTCGACATCAAAAAAAATAGCACGCGAGAAAACTTCACTAGTTTCATATCATTCACTTGAGTTTGCCCTAATTTCTCCTTAAAATGGTTCGAGGTTGCTTTACATACTACGTAAGAGGCAAGTGAAACGAGGAAAATCACGTAAATTTATCCGAAAATCCGAACCGGTACACAATTACTTAATACTTAGTTCTCACATTCCGGAAAGAAAGTGAAAATCTACTCACTTGGAAAACAAAAACATTGAAAATATTAACATGCGAGAGTGTATTGAGTCGGATGAGAATGGTGTAGCATGATGAAATCAATCTAGTTGATTGATGCTCATTGACTCATTCATGAAGTGTTCAGTGACTGAAACAAGTAACCTCCCATTTACATTCCAATTTACAGGGTAAACACCAAACACATTCAACCAAGAAATCAAATGACAGGGTTATTACTTAAGCTTTAAACTTTTGATTCGATTGAATAAAGTCAATTAAGAGTAGGAGTCTCATAATGGACCATGAATTATCAAAGGAAATATGAGAGGATAATAAAAGGGTACGAAAATACTATATTTCATGCGGAGATGAGCTAAGTAAAACTAGTCACTGTCAGCCAGGATGTGTTGGTGGTGAAACTGATGGATTCTCTTGAAAAAATTTACACTTAGATTGCATGAGAATTTTTTTTCCTGTGGAAAATGAAAAAGGAAAGGATGAGACTCGCAGACTAAACCTAACTAAAGACAGATACAACCTACTGCATGCAGCAGGCAGGATAACGTTAGGGATACAAAATATAAAAGAAAGGATAAGTCAGAGTCAGATTCACTGCGGTAGAATCTATGTAGATAATGTAAGCGAGCCGGTTTTGCTTTGGTATGTGAAGACAAGAAGAGCGTTGTTGCCTTCTGCGGCTTTTGGCCTCTATCTCAAAATCTGAAATCTAGAACGTGATAAAATATAAATGCTCACTATTTATATATTTACCTAACCACACGATTCATAAAATCATAACGATGAAATTCATCATGTACGCATAAGCCAACTGAAAAAGTCGGTACATATAGAGATGAACTGTTGGAGTAGGGGAATGGGGAGGTACTCTATTTGAAGCAAAATTCATTTAAAAACCTTTCAATTCTAGATGGTACGAAGAATGTAAAGGCTCGAAAGATATTTAATATTTGCATGAGTGTAATTCGCATTGCGTCTAATACTTTATGTATTGCAGATTTTTGCTTTCGCACACCTGCAATCACCTCACATCACGAACATCAAAGCTAAAGCAACAAGTCGCATTCTGTGAAAACCCTAGAGAGCTGACCATGGGAATGTATAGAATAAGAACAATGGATGTTTACCCAAGTACCATTCAGCTCATTTAATATTCAATTTGGATATTTCGAAAGTGTAAAGGAAGGTACAATTTAAGCGATGCAAAAAAGTGAGTCAAATCAAGGTGGTTGTATGTAAGTTGTAACAAACGATAAGAAAAAAGGGGATAAACATTGGCATGTTTGGAGTTTGTGTACATGGCAGATTACGAGTTGGCTTTTCGATGTACAAGGTTGTGACGAGGATGAATAAAAACATTCTCAAACAATTTTCCGTAAATGTGGAACTTCCAATGAGCCAAGTAAATATTATATGACATGCTTCAATCGTGAATGCTTGGTAATAACAAAAAGAATTGCGAAATTTATACCCAAATTCACGTAATCGAGGGAATGTTCACACTTTTTTAACAATTAATGTTAGCTTTGAGTTAGATTCTGGGTCGTGCAAATAAGTTGATGTGGATTGACATCAAATTGGTAAAAAGNTTGACATCAAATTGGTAAAAAGCTACCGGCATAAATGCTTACGAAAGTTTGTAAAGTTTGTTACCTTTAAAATTCTAAAGTATTTACTTTAAGGGAAAAAGCCTCAAATTGTAGTCAACCCATCTTTTCGGAGACAAGGGCAAAATGAGACTGACAACTGCTTTTGTAGAAAAAGAACTCAAAGTGTTTCCTTTCTGAGACTACAAACTCCAAAATTATGTTATCTAGACATGCAAATGCAGTCTTTTAGAAATTCAATTTGGTGATTCCCCTAGAACCAAAAGTTAAAGTCGACTCTTGATGACATGATTATACTTCTTCA
Organism: Lepidocyrtinus dapeste; assembly: GCA_036850885.1. Lineage (NCBI taxonomy): Eukaryota > Metazoa > Arthropoda > Collembola > Entomobryomorpha > Entomobryidae > Lepidocyrtinus > Lepidocyrtinus dapeste. The sequence continues at coordinate 24,445 of JAANSQ010000296.1, forward strand.
ATTTCTCGCTCACATTTTCTTAAACATGCGTCATGCAACATGATCAACATCCATCCCGATTTCTTATCATAATCATCCCACTGGCCACTGATCATATCTTTTAGTGAATAAAAATGAAAAGCAAAAGGCAAGCAAAAAAGCAAGCAAAAACGAAGAGTTGAGACCAAGTATGGGTTCGAGTTATCATATATATTCTTACAGTTAGTTTTCTCAACTTTCTTGTTGAAGACCAAAGACAAATAGCATACCCTTTAGCACAAGAAAGATCCGAGTCAAAAGCTAAACTAACAATTTTAGGATGAGGACCTAAAGGATAAGTCAAACCTCTTAAAGTCATTCAAAGCCAAAAAGTTTTACGTGTAGTCTTGATGAACAAGACGAAAGAAAGGCAACATCATCTGCAAATTAATAAAAAAATGAGTTGAACACTGACTACACTAGACTTATACTTGGACCTTTCTAATATCGGATGACGAAATTACCATGGATGTAATGCTGTTTGGTGGTGGTAAATAGTAAATAGTACATAAATACTGCTGGTGGACTAGAACTTAGAAGTCTCAAGATAATGTTCAGCTTTCTTGCTTTCGTTGCGATGATGATGACGCACTCTACACTTTTGTTATACTACCACTTCTCACTTGGCTCTTACTTTGTACTTAATGCAACAGAACATAAGGAGATTGTTGTAAAAATCAACTTTTTTGCCTTCCTTTTCCTTTTGTAAGAGCTCGTACATCGTATCGTATCGTACCGTACTCGTTCAGTTCAGGCAGGGAAAAATACCGTAAAGATACAGTGATACGAGATGTACACGAACACGAATATACTGATACACTTTCCTCCTCTCCTCTCTGTCGAAATATGTGGTGTCTTCACTTTACTGTAGAAGAGTGGAAAGGCCGGGTTGATTTCTCTCCCTCGTCCCTCGACTTCCACTTGATTTATTTAATTTTGGGACTTTACTTTGACATTGGGATGAGATATTACAATCAGATCAACTCACCCTTCATTTCCCTCTAGATGACTTTAATAACCGACTTAAAATATACACTAGACAATTAACAACCCACTAAAACTGGCCAGATAGATAAAGTGCAATATCGATCATAAAAATATTTTTTAGGAGAAAGCTGTGTGCGGGATGTAGTTTGTATTCCTGGCTCATTTTTAATCAACACCACCACCTGTTCAGTGCTCTAAGGCGGATGTTGATCACTGGTCTGAGCTAGTAAATATGTTTAGTGCTTGGACGCTTTGATTTTCCTATGAAAATCCTCTCTCTAAAAGAGACAGTGAGAGTGGATGATGTCACCACCACCGATGAGCACTAATGCGATGGGCATATATCTGAGGGCTGTAACTACAGTAACCCCGTGCCAGGTGTCCAACAGCGACCGGTGACGAATGCTCAAACATTTAGTGAAACTCTCTCAAAGTAGAACACACTACTCACGCACGCATCACAGTATTCTCAGCTACATTTTACTTGGAAACTCAACTAGTGGTTCACATTTACCATTCTAAAAAACTGTCTTAGTCCGGACTCCGGATCCGGAGACGTTTTACAAAGAATTGGCTTTGGAACAGAGTTCATTCAGTTGATGGTTTGCTCAGGTAGATAAAGGGCCTAGAATAAAATACATGTTGCCTTGTGTTGTGTTCCTCATTACATCTTGATTCCTAAATTTCAATGCAATTCTAATTTTAATGGTCAAAATAGACGTTGAATGAAAGACGATTAAGAGAGAAAATTGATTTTCACTTGTACGCTCTCAGTTCCCAAAAAAGTTAATTCTTAGCTTAGGGGTTCGCCTTATTAAGTGAGTCATTGAAAATACTAAAAACTCTGCCTTTACAACTTTTACAAGTTTACATAACACCGCCATTACTGTTACCTTCAAAGGAGGATAGTGCACTTGATCGTTTTACATTCGTTTAATGGGCCATTGTAGACATTGTAGTTAACGTGCCTTGCCCACCCGCCGACCATTAATATTATACTCGGTAGCGTTTTACTACGAGATAATTAAGTTGAGAGCAATGTGCTTCCTTTTCGCAATAATAGTGATACCATATATAACGTGGCTTAGCTTAACAATTTGACGAGTTGCAATTTATTTAGATGCTAGTTCAAAGCCAAGAATGAACTGAAGTTTTTACCAAGCCGAACCTCGTCTAAAAAATACACTCTTCCTTCATTTCGCAGAAAGTGCTTCAGAGAGAGTTGGGACAAAAGAAATTGAACACCTTCACCAGAATTTAAAAAAAAAAAAGTGTGCTTCACTAACGCAGACTCAATGTGTTCTAATATCGCTTTAACTTAAACTTACATTTAGTCGCTACAATTGAATTAGAAAAGGGAGTGTATTGACGTATTGAGTGAGGGTATGAAGACAGAACATTAAACGTTTACAGCAGCTGAGGAATTTGAAACTTAAAGCTTTAATAAAATGGGGGGTAAGAAAATAAGCCTCTAGATTAATTCTCGAAGAGTATCTTAGTTATATAGTTGCTATAATTAATAAATAATTACGTAGATAACCCTAGACGTCAACAAGAGAGGCCGTTGCATGCAAGGCAAATCATGGATGTGGCGAATATTCGAGTTCGTGAGGCGTTCCACCGTTTCAGACAGTTTGCCGTGGAGGGACATGACCCAGGGTTACTAGACGTTGGTCTTGTTATCAGAGAGGACGGGAATCCAATAAGAGTGCAGCCGAACCCGAATCAGGAGCAGGCAGCGCCAGTGGCAGTCGTTGCTGCCGCTGCTGCAGCGAGACACGAAGTAGACATTCAACTTCGTGTGGTTAGAGAAGACGGTGACAATCTCCTTCCGGTTCCTATCCGAACTCCAAAGGTGCCGAAGACAGTGCTGATTAGTGGCTCAGTACCTGTCGGGATTTTTTGTGAAGTTATGGTCACTAAAGTTATCAGTCCGGCCATGTTCTGGGTAAGCCAACAAAAGACCTGCATTTTAAAGTTAATTAAAATAAATGGGTGTATAATTTTGAATTATTTAGAATTGTTATTTACCCTTAATTAGATAAAACCGGTGGCGTCCATGGAAGAGCTGAAAATTCTGGAACGCCAAATGGCAGTATTCTATGAGGACGAGCATTCTCCTTTCCGTGATCCCAATTTTTTCATTGAGGAAGGAGCCTACGCTGGTGGCTATTACGCTTTCTACTCAAGAAGTCAACGGTGCTGGGTTCGGTAAGTGGTCATCGAATTCGATTTTTTCTCACCTTTGTAATTAATCCCAAAATATGTATGGGTATTTTATTGGCTGCTTTGTTTTTGCTGTACTGTAAGCATTTAATCAAATTAAATGTCGACAAAACTCACTTCATGATAATTGGGAAGCCTAAACAAAC